>JASGCC010002860.1:0-26330 GCA_030067915.1 Hydractinia echinata
TGTAATGCTGAGTTCCAGCAATCATGTCCAATTAAGAAGAATGTCATTTCTTGGAGTCCAATTATCTCGTTTATCACATTTGTAAGGTCAAAGTCCAAAATCAGTGCAATTAATCCCACAGTCAATCGTTTCACTGTTAAAAGCGATGCAACCTAGTAATACCAGAAAAATATCCTAAATACATCTTGGTACGAATATGTGACGCAACCGTTGTAACTCAAACGGACTGATACCGTATAAAGTCAATGAAATGTAGTTTTAAGAAATCTGTTTTCTATTCTTCAGCGCGCGCTTACGGCTAGGATTGGTCCCACAGTACAAAATGATTTATTTATCTAAATTTTTAATAAGCCGCTGCCACAGCGCCCAGTGTAATCGCTGATTCCAGCAATCATGTCAAGGTTAAGAAGAATGTTATTTCTTGGAGTCAATTGTCTCATTTATCACATTTATAAGGTCAAAGTCCAAATCAGTTCAATTAAGTCCCACAGTCAATCGTTTCACTGTTTAAAAAGCGATGCAACCTAGTAATATCAGAAAAATATCGCTAAATACATGTTGGTACGAATATGTGACGCAACCGTTGTAACTCAAACGATTGATACCGTTAGAAAGTCAATGAAATGTAGTTTTGAAACTGTCTCTATTTCTTCAGCGCGCGCTAAACGGCTAGGATTGGTCCCACAGTAAAAATGACTTATTTATCTAAATTTTTAAATAAAGCGCTACCACAGCGCCCAGTGTAATTGCTGAGTTCAGCAATCATGTCAAATTAAGAAGAATGTTATTTCTTGGAGTCCAATTGTCTCATTTATCACATTTATAAGGTCAAAGTCCAAAATCAGTTCAATTAAGTCCCACAGTCAATCGTTTCACTGTTAAAAGCGATGCAACCTAGTAATATCAGAAAAATATCGCTAAATACATGTTGGTACGAATATGTGACGCAACCGTTGTAACTCAAACGGATTGATACCGTTAGAAAGTCAATGAAATGTAGTTTTTGAAACTGTCTCATTTCTTAGCGCGCGCTAACGGCTAGGATTGGTCCACAGTAAAAAATGACTTATTTATCTAAATTTTTAAATAAAGCGACTAGCCACAGCGCCCAGTGTAATGCTGAGTTCCAGCAATCATGTCAAATTAAGAAGAATGTTATTTCTTGGAGTCCAATTGTCTCATTATCACATTTATAAGGTTCAAAGTCCAAAATCAGTTCAATTAAGTCCCACAGTCAATCGTTTCACTGTTAAAAGCGATGCACCTAGTAATATCAGAAAATATCGCTAAATACATGTTGGTACGAATATGTGACGCAACCGTTTAACTCAAACGGATTGATACCGTTAGAAAAGTCAATGAAATGTAGTTTTTGAAAACTGTCTCTATTTCTTCAGCGGCGCTAACGACTAGGATTGGTCCCACCGTAAAAAATGTACTTATTTATCTCATTTTTAATAAAGCGCTACCACAGCGCCCAGTGTAATTGCTGAGTTCCAGCAATCATGTCCAATTAAGAAGAATGTTATTTCTTGGAGTCCAATTGTCTCATTTCAGTCAATTAAGTCCCACAGGTCAATTCGTTTCACTGTTAAAGCGATGCAACCTAGTAATATCAGAAAAATATCGCTAAATACATGTTGGTACGAATATGTGACGCAACCGTTGTAACTCAAACGGACTGATACCGTTAGAAAGTCAATGAAATGTAGTTTTGAAACTGTCTCCATTTCTTCAGCGCGCGCTAACGGCTAGGATTGGTCCCACAGTAAAAAATGACTTATTTATCTAAATTTTAAATAAAGCGCTACCACAGCGCCCAGTGTAATCGCTGAGTTCCAGCAATCATGTCAAATTAAGAAGAATGTTATTTCTTGGAGTCCAATTGTCTCATTTATCACATTTATAAGGTCAAAGTCCAAAATCAGTTCAATTAAGTCCCACAGTCAATCGTTTCACTGTTAAAAGCGATGCAACCTAGTAATATCAGAAAAATATCGCTAAATACATGTTGGTACGAATATGTGACGCAACCGTTGTAACTCAAACGGATTGATACCGTTAGAAAGTCAATGAAATGTAGTTTTTGAAACTGTCTCTATTTCTTCAGCGCGCGCTAACGGCTAGGATTGGTCCCACAGTAAAAATGACTTATTTATCTAAATTTTTAAATAAAGCGCTACCACAGCGCCCAGTGTAATGCTGAGTTCCAGCAATCATGTCAAATTAAGAAGAATGTTATTTCTTGGAGTCCAATTGTCTCATTTATCACATTTATAAGGTCAAAGTCCAAAATCAGTTCAATTAAGTCCCACAGTCAATCGTTTCACTGTTAAAAGCGATGCAACCTAGTAATATCAGAAAAATATCGCTAAATACATGTTGGTACGAATATGTGACGCAACCGTTGTAACTCAAACGGATTGATACCGTTAGAAAGTCAATGAAATGTAGTTTTTGAAACTGTCTCTATTTCTTCAGCGCGCGCTAACGGCTAGGATTGGTCCCACAGTAAAAAATGACTTATTTATCTAAATTTTTAAATAAAGCGCTACCACAGCGCCCAGTGTAATCGCTGAGTTCCAGCAATCATGTCAAATTAAGAAGAATGTTATTTCTTGGAGTCCAATTGTGTCATTTATCACATTTATAAGGTCAAAGTCCAAAATCAGTTCAATTAAGTCCCACAGTCAATCGTTTCACTGTTAAAAGCGATGCAACCTATAATGTCAGAAAAATATCGCTAAATACATGTTGGTACGAATATGTGACGCAACCGTTGTAACTCAAACGGATTGATACCGTTAGAAAGTCAATGAAATGTAGTTTTTGAAACTGTCTCTATTTCTTCAGCGCGCGCTAACGGCTAGGATTGGTCCCACAGTAAAAATGACTTATTTATCTAATTTTTAAATAAAGCGCTACCACAGCGCCCAGTGTAATCGCTGAGTTCCAGCAATCATGTCAAATTAAGAAGAATGTTATTTCTTGGAGTCCAATTGTCTCATTTATCACATTTATAAGGTCAAAGTCCAAAATCAGTTCAATTAAGTCCCACAGTCAATCGTTTCACTGTTAAAAGCGATGCAACCTAGTAATATCAGAAAAATATCGCTAAATACATGTTGGTACGAATATGTGACGCAACCGTTGTAACTCAAACGGACTGATACCGTTAGAAAGTCAATGAAATGTAGTTTTTGAAACTGTCTCTATTTCTTCAGCGCGCGCTAACGGCTAGGATTGGTCCCACAGTAAAAAATGACTTATTTATCTAAATTTTTAAATAAAGCGCTACCACAGCGCCCAGTGTAATGCTGAGTTCCAGCAATCATGTCAAATTAAGAAGAATGTTATTTCTTGGAGTCCAATTGTCTCATTTATCACATTTATAAGGTCAAAGTCCAAAATCAGTTCAATTAAGTCCCACAGTCAATCGTTTCACTGTTAAAAGCGATGCAACCTAGTAATATCAGAAAAATATCGCTAAATACATGTTGGTACGAATATGTGACGCAACCGTTGTAACTCAAACGGATTGATACCGTTAGAAAGTCAATGAAATGTAGTTTTTGAAACTGTCTCTATTTCTTCAGCGCGCGCTAACGGCTAGGATTGGTCCCACAGTAAAAAATGACTTATTTATCTAAATTTTTAAATAAAGCGCTACCACAGCGCCCAGTGTAATCGCTGAGTTCCAGCAATCATGTCAAATTAAGAAGAATGTTATTTCTTGGAGTCCAATTGTCTCATTTATCACATTTATAAGGTCAAAGTCCAAAATCAGTTCAATTAAGTCCCACAGTCAATCGTTTCACTGTTAAAAGCGATGCAACCTAGTAATATCAGAAAAATATCGCTAAATACATGTTGGTACGAATATGTGACGCAACCGTTGTAACTCAAACGGATTGATACCGTTAGAAAGTCAATGAAATGTAGTTTTTGAAACTGTCTCTATTTCTTCAGCGCGCGCTAACGGCTAGGATTGGTCCCACAGTAAAAAATGACTTATTTATCTAAATTTTTAAATAAAGCGCTACCACAGCGCCCAGTGTAATTGCTGAGTTCCAGCAATCATGTCAAATTAAGAAGAATGTTATTTCTTGGAGTCCAATTGTCTCATTTATCACATTTATAAGGTCAAAGTCCAAAATCAGTTCAATTAAGTCCCACAGTCAATCGTTTCACTGTTAAAAGCGATGCAACCTAGTAATATCAGAAAAATATCGCTAAATACATGTTGGTACGAATATGTGACGCAACCGTTGTAACTCAAACGGACTGATACCGTTAGAAAGTCAATGAAATGTAGTTTTTGAAACTGTCTCTATTTCTTCAGCGCGCGCTAACGGCTAGGATTGGTCCCACAGTAAAAAATGACTTATTTATCTAAATTTTTAAATAAAGCGCTACCACAGCGCCCAGTGTAATCGCTGAGTTCCAGCAATCATGTCAAATTAAGAAGAATGTTATTTCTTGGAGTCCAATTGTCTCATTTATCACATTTATAAGGTCAAAGTCCAAAATCAGTTCAATTAAGTCCCACAGTCAATCGTTTCACTGTTAAAAGCGATGCAACCTAGTAATATCAGAAAAATATCGCTAAATACATGTTGGTACGAATATGTGACGCAACCGTTGTAACTCAAACGGATTGATACCGTTAGAAAGTCAATGAAATGTAGTTTTTGAAACTGTCTCTATTTCTTCAGCGCGCGCTAACGGCTAGGATTGGTCCCACAGTAAAAAATGACTTATTTATCTAAATTTTTAAATAAAGCGCTACCACAGCGCCCAGTGTAATGCTGAGTTCCAGCAATCATGTCAATTAAGAAGAATGTTATTTCTTGGAGTCCAATTGTCTCATTTATCACATTTATAAGGTCAAAGTCCAAAATCAGTTCAATTAAGTCCCACAGTCAATCGTTTCACTGTTAAAAGCGATGCAACCTAGTAATATCAGAAAAATATCGCTAAATACATGTTGGTACGAATATGTGACGCAACCGTTGTAACTCAAACGGATTGATACCGTTAGAAAGTCAATGAAATGTAGTTTTTGAAACTGTCTCTATTTCTTCAGCGCGCGCTAACGGCTAGGATTGGTCCCACAGTAAAAAATGACTTATTTATCTAAATTTTTAAATAAAGCGCTACCACAGCGCCCAGTGTAATCGCTGAGTTCCAGCAATCATGTCAAATTAAGAAGAATGTTATTTCTTGGAGTCCAATTGTCTCATTTATCACATTTATAAGGTCAAAGTCCAAAATCAGTTCAATTAAGTCCCACAGTCAATCGTTTCACTGTTAAAAGCGATGCAACCTAGTAATATCAGAAAAATATCGCTAAATACATGTTGGTACGAATATGTGACGCAACCGTTGTAACTCAAACGGATTGATACCGTTAGAAAGTCAATGAAATGTAGTTTTTGAAACTGTCTCTATTTCTTCAGCGCGCGCTAACGGCTAGGATTGGTCCCACAGTAAAAAATGACTTATTTATCTAAATTTTTAAATAAAGCGCTACCACAGCGCCCAGTGTAATTGCTGAGTTCCAGCAATCATGTCAAATTAAGAAGAATGTTATTTCTTGGAGTCCAATTGTCTCATTTATCACATTTATAAGGTCAAAGTCCAAAATCAGTTCAATTAAGTCCCACAGTCAATCGTTTCACTGTTAAAAGCGATGCAACCTAGTAATATCAGAAAAATATCGCTAAATACATGTTGGTACGAATATGTGACGCAACCGTTGTAACTCAAACGGATTGATACCGTTAGAAAGTCAATGAAATGTAGTTTTTGAAACTGTCTCTATTTCTTCAGCGCGCGCTAACGGCTAGGATTGGTCCCACAGTAAAAAATGACTTATTTATCTAAATTTTTAAATAAAGCGCTACCACAGCGCCCAGTGTAATTGCTGAGTTCCAGCAATCATGTCAAATTAAGAAGAATGTTATTTCTTGGAGTCCAATTGTCTCATTTATCACATTTATAAGGTCAAAGTCCAAAATCAGTTCAATTAAGTCCCACAGTCAATCGTTTCACTGTTAAAAGCGATGCAACCTAGTAATATCAGAAAAATATCGCTAAATACATGTTGGTACGAATATGTGACGCAACCGTTGTAACTCAAACGGACTGATACCGTTAGAAAGTCAATGAAATGTAGTTTTTGAAACTGTCTCTATTTCTTCAGCGCGCGCTAACGGCTAGGATTGGTCCCACAGTAAAAAATGACTTATTTATCTAAATTTTTAAATAAAGCGCTACCACAGCGCCCAGTGTAATGCTGAGTTCCAGCAATCATGTCAAATTAAGAAGAATGTTATTTCTTGGAGTCCAATTGTCTCATTTATCACATTTATAAGGTCAAAGTCCAAAATCAGTTCAATTAAGTCCCACAGTCAATCGTTTCACTGTTAAAAGCGATGCAACCTAGTAATATCAGAAAAATATCGCTAAATACATGTTGGTACGAATATGTGACGCAACCGTTGTAACTCAAACGGATTGATACCGTTAGAAAGTCAATGAAATGTAGTTTTTGAAACTGTCTCTATTTCTTCAGCGCGCGCTAACGGCTAGGATTGGTCCCACAGTAAAAAATGACTTATTTATCTAAATTTTTAAATAAAGCGCTACCACAGCGCCCAGTGTAATCGCTGAGTTCCAGCAATCATGTCAAATTAAGAAGAATGTTATTTCTTGGAGTCCAATTGTCTCATTTATCACATTTATAAGGTCAAAGTCCAAAATCAGTTCAATTAAGTCCCACAGTCAATCGTTTCACTGTTAAAAGCGATGCAACCTAGTAATATCAGAAAAATATCGCTAAATACATGTTGGTACGAATATGTGACGCAACCGTTGTAACTCAAACGGATTGATACCGTTAGAAAGTCAATGAAATGTAGTTTTTGAAACTGTCTCTATTTCTTCAGCGCGCGCTAACGGCTAGGATTGGTCCCACAGTAAAAAATGACTTATTTATCTAAATTTTTAAATAAAGCGCTACCACAGCGCCCAGTGTAATCGCTGAGTTCCAGCAATCATGTCAAATTAAGAAGAATGTTATTTCTTGGAGTCCAATTGTCTCATTTATCACATTTATAAGGTCAAAGTCCAAAATCAGTTCAATTAAGTCCCACAGTCAATCGTTTCACTGTTAAAAGCGATGCAACCTAGTAATATCAGAAAAATATCGCTAAATACATGTTGGTACGAATATGTGACGCAACCGTTGTAACTCAAACGGACTGATACCGTTAGAAAGTCAATGAAATGTAGTTTTTGAAACTGTCTCTATTTCTTCAGCGCGCGCTAACGGCTAGGATTGGTCCCACAGTAAAAAATGACTTATTTATCTAAATTTTTAAATAAAGCGCTACCACAGCGCCCAGTGTAATCGCTGAGTTCCAGCAATCATGTCAAATTAAGAAGAATGTTATTTCTTGGAGTCCAATTGTCTCATTTATCACATTTATAAGGTCAAAGTCCAAAATCAGTTCAATTAAGTCCCACAGTCAATCGTTTCACTGTTAAAAGCGATGCAACCTAGTAATATCAGAAAAATATCGCTAAATACATGTTGGTACGAATATGTGACGCAACCGTTGTAACTCAAACGGATTGATACCGTTAGAAAGTCAATGAAATGTAGTTTTTGAAACTGTCTCTATTTCTTCAGCGCGCGCTAACGGCTAGGATTGGTCCCACAGTAAAAAATGACTTATTTATCTAAATTTTTAAATAAAGCGCTACCACAGCGCCCAGTGTAATTGCTGAGTTCCAGCAATCATGTCAAATTAAGAAGAATGTTATTTCTTGGAGTCCAATTGTCTCATTTATCACATTTATAAGGTCAAAGTCCAAAATCAGTTCAATTAAGTCCCACAGTCAATCGTTTCACTGTTAAAAGCGATGCAACCTAGTAATATCAGAAAAATATCGCTAAATACATGTTGGTACGAATATGTGACGCAACCGTTGTAACTCAAACGGATTGATACCGTTAGAAAGTCAATGAAATGTAGTTTTTGAAACTGTCTCTATTTCTTCAGCGCGCGCTAACGGCTAGGATTGGTCCCACAGTAAAAAATGACTTATTTATCTAAATTTTTAAATAAAGCGCTACCACAGCGCCCAGTGTAATCGCTGAGTTCCAGCAATCATGTCAAATTAAGAAGAATGTTATTTCTTGGAGTCCAATTGTCTCATTTATCACATTTATAAGGTCAAAGTCCAAAATCAGTTCAATTAAGTCCCACAGTCAATCGTTTCACTGTTAAAAGCGATGCAACCTAGTAATATCAGAAAAATATCGCTAAATACATGTTGGTACGAATATGTGACGCAACCGTTGTAACTCAAACGGATTGATACCGTTAGAAAGTCAATGAAATGTAGTTTTTGAAACTGTCTCTATTTCTTCAGCGCGCGCTAACGGCTAGGATTGGTCCCACAGTAAAAAATGACTTATTTATCTAAATTTTTAAATAAAGCGCTACCACAGCGCCCAGTGTAATCGCTGAGTTCCAGCAATCATGTCAAATTAAGAAGAATGTTATTTCTTGGAGTCCAATTGTCTCATTTATCACATTTATAAGGTCAAAGTCCAAAATCAGTTCAATTAAGTCCCACAGTCAATCGTTTCACTGTTAAAAGCGATGCAACCTAGTAATATCAGAAAAATATCGCTAAATACATGTTGGTACGAATATGTGACGCAACCGTTGTAACTCAAACGGATTGATACCGTTAGAAAGTCAATGAAATGTAGTTTTTGAAACTGTCTCTATTTCTTCAGCGCGCGCTAACGGCTAGGATTGGTCCCACAGTAAAAAATGACTTATTTATCTAAATTTTTAAATAAAGCGCTACCACAGCGCCCAGTGTAATCGCTGAGTTCCAGCAATCATGTCAAATTAAGAAGAATGTTATTTCTTGGAGTCCAATTGTCTCATTTATCACATTTATAAGGTCAAAGTCCAAAATCAGTTCAATTAAGTCCCACAGTCAATCGTTTCACTGTTAAAAGCGATGCAACCTAGTAATATCAGAAAAATATCGCTAAATACATGTTGGTACGAATATGTGACGCAACCGTTGTAACTCAAACGGATTGATACCGTTAGAAAGTCAATGAAATGTAGTTTTTGAAACTGTCTCTATTTCTTCAGCGCGCGCTAACGGCTAGGATTGGTCCCACAGTAAAAAATGACTTATTTATCTAAATTTTAAATAAAGCGCTACCACAGCGCCCAGTGTAATCGCTGAGTTCCAGCAATCATGTCAAATTAAGAAGAATGTTATTTCTTGGAGTCCAATTGTCTCATTTATCACATTTATAAGGTCAAAGTCCAAAATCAGTTCAATTAAGTCCCACAGTCAATCGTTTCACTGTTAAAAGCGATGCAACCTAGTAATATCAGAAAAATATCGCTAAATACATGTTGGTACGAATATGTGACGCAACCGTTGTAACTCAAACGGACTGATACCGTTAGAAAGTCAATGAAATGTAGTTTTTGAAACTGTCTCTATTTCTTCAGCGCGCGCTAACGGCTAGGATTGGTCCCACAGTAAAAAATGACTTATTTATCTAAATTTTTAAATAAAGCGCTACCACAGCGCCCAGTGTAATGCTGAGTTCCAGCAATCATGTCAAATTAAGAAGAATGTTATTTCTTGGAGTCCAATTGTCTCATTTATCACATTTATAAGGTCAAAGTCCAAAATCAGTTCAATTAAGTCCCACAGTCAATCGTTTCACTGTTAAAAGCGATGCAACCTAGTAATATCAGAAAAATATCGCTAAATACATGTTGGTACGAATATGTGACGCAACCGTTGTAACTCAAACGGACTGATACCGTTAGAAAGTCAATGAAATGTAGTTTTTGAAACTGTCTCTATTTCTTCAGCGCGCGCTAACGGCTAGGATTGGTCCCACAGTAAAAAATGACTTATTTATCTAAATTTTTAAATAAAGCGCTACCACAGCGCCCAGTGTAATCGCTGAGTTCCAGCAATCATGTCAAATTAAGAAGAATGTTATTTCTTGGAGTCCAATTGTCTCATTTATCACATTTATAAGGTCAAAGTCCAAAATCAGTTCAATTAAGTCCCACAGTCAATCGTTTCACTGTTAAAAGCGATGCAACCTAGTAATATCAGAAAAATATCGCTAAATACATGTTGGTACGAATATGTGACGCAACCGTTGTAACTCAAACGGATTGATACCGTTAGAAAGTCAATGAAATGTAGTTTTTGAAACTGTCTCTATTTCTTCAGCGCGCGCTAACGGCTAGGATTGGTCCCACAGTAAAAAATGACTTATTTATCTAAATTTTTAAATAAAGCGCTACCACAGCGCCCAGTGTAATCGCTGAGTTCCAGCAATCATGTCAAATTAAGAAGAATGTTATTTCTTGGAGTCCAATTGTCTCATTTATCACATTTATAAGGTCAAAGTCCAAAATCAGTTCAATTAAGTCCCACAGTCAATCGTTTCACTGTTAAAAGCGATGCAACCTAGTAATATCAGAAAAATATCGCTAAATACATGTTGGTACGAATATGTGACGCAACCGTTGTAACTCAAACGGACTGATACCGTTAGAAAGTCAATGAAATGTAGTTTTTGAAACTGTCTCTATTTCTTCAGCGCGCGCTAACGGCTAGGATTGGTCCCACAGTAAAAAATGACTTATTTATCTAAATTTTTAAATAAAGCGCTACCACAGCGCCCAGTGTAATGCTGAGTTCCAGCAATCATGTCAAATTAAGAAGAATGTTATTTCTTGGAGTCCAATTGTCTCATTTATCACATTTATAAGGTCAAAGTCCAAAATCAGTTCAATTAAGTCCCACAGTCAATCGTTTCACTGTTAAAAGCGATGCAACCTAGTAATATCAGAAAAATATCGCTAAATACATGTTGGTACGAATATGTGACGCAACCGTTGTAACTCAAACGGATTGATACCGTTAGAAAGTCAATGAAATGTAGTTTTTGAAACTGTCTCTATTTCTTCAGCGCGCGCTAACGGCTAGGATTGGTCCCACAGTAAAAAATGACTTATTTATCTAAATTTTTAAATAAAGCGCTACCACAGCGCCCAGTGTAATCGCTGAGTTCCAGCAATCATGTCAAATTAAGAAGAATGTTATTTCTTGGAGTCCAATTGTCTCATTTATCACATTTATAAGGTCAAAGTCCAAAATCAGTTCAATTAAGTCCCACAGTCAATCGTTTCACTGTTAAAAGCGATGCAACCTAGTAATATCAGAAAAATATCGCTAAATACATGTTGGTACGAATATGTGACGCAACCGTTGTAACTCAAACGGATTGATACCGTTAGAAAGTCAATGAAATGTAGTTTTTGAAACTGTCTCTATTTCTTCAGCGCGCGCTAACGGCTAGGATTGGTCCCACAGTAAAAAATGACTTATTTATCTAATTTTTAAATAAAGCGCTACCACAGCGCCCAGTGTAATGCTGAGTTCCAGCAATCATGTCAAATTAAGAAGAATGTTATTTCTTGGAGTCCAATTGTCTCATTTATCACATTTATAAGGTCAAAGTCCAAATCAGTTCAATTAAGTCCCACAGTCAATCGTTTCACTGTTAAAAGCGATGCAACCTAGTAATATCAGAAAAATATCGCTAAATACATGTTGGTACGAATATGTGACGCAACCGTTGTAACTCAAACGGATTGATACCGTTAGAAAGTCAATGAAATGTAGTTTTTGAAACTGTCTCTATTTCTTCAGCGCGCGCTAACGGCTAGGATTGATCCCACAGTAAAAAATGACTTATTTATCTAAATTTTTAAATAAAGCGCTACCACAGCGCCCAGTGTAATGCTGAGTTCCAGCAATCATGTCAAATTAAGAAGAATGTTATTTCTTGGAGTCCAATTGTCTCATTTATCACATTTATAAGGTCAAAGTCCAAAATCAGTTCCAATTAAGTCCCACATCCAATCGTCCCACTGTTAAGGTGCCTTGGTTGGAGGTCTTTTCCAGAGTCGCCGACAGTATTTTGGGGCACAAATCAACTCAAAATCAACACTGACTGTAGGGGGAGAGGGGAAAACTCTGAAAAAGCCTCAAAAGCCGTTTTTCCAATAATTTATGAACATGATCAATCATGTTCATAATAGTTTTGGAAAAACCACTTTCCCCCTCCCCCCCACTCTTCAGTGTTGGTTGGAGGTCTTTTCCAGAGTCGCCGACAGTATTTTGGGGCACAAATCAACTCAAAATCAACACTGACTGTAGGGGAGAGGGGAAAACTCTGAAAAAAGCCTCAAAAGCCGTTTTTCCAATAATTTATGAACATGATTGTAGTATTATTAGAAAAATATTGCTAATTACATGTTGGTACGAATATGCGACGCAACCGTTGTAACTCAAACGTGTTGATACCGTTGGAAAGTCAATGAAATGTAGTTTTTGAAACTGTCTCTATTTCTTCAGCGCGCGCTAACAACTAGGATTGGTCCCACAGTAAAAAATGACTTATTTATCTAAATTTTTAAATAAAGCGCTACCACAGCGCCCAGTGTAATCGCTGAGTTCCAGCAATCATGTCAAATTAAGAAGAATGTTATTTCTGGAGTCCAATTGTCTCATTTATCACATTTATAAGGTCAAAGTCCAAAATCAGTTCAATTAAGTCCCACAGTCAATCGTTTCACTGTTAAAAGCGATGCAACCTAGTAATATCAGAAAAATATCGCTAAATACATGTTGGTACGAATATGTGACGCAACCGTTGTAACTCAAACGGATTGATACCGTTAGAAAGTCAATGAAATGTAGTTTTTGAAACTGTCTCTATTTCTTCAGCGCGCGCTAACGGCTAGGATTGGTCCCACAGTAAAAAATGACTTATTTATCTAAATTTTTAAATAAAGCGCTACCACAGCGCCCAGTGTAATCGCTGAGTTCCAGCAATCATGTCAAATTAAGAAGAATGTTATTTCTTGGAGTCCAATTGTCTCATTTATCACATTTATAAGGTCAAAGTCCAAAATCAGTTCAATTAAGTCCCACAGTCAATCGTTTCACTGTTAAAAGCGATGCAACCTAGTAATATCAGAAAAATATCGCTAAATACATGTTGGTACGAATATGTGACGCAACCGTTGTAACTCAAACGGACTGATACCGTTAGAAAGTCAATGAAATGTAGTTTTTGAAACTGTCTCTATTTCTTCAGCGCGCGCTAACGGCTAGGATTGGTCCCACAGTAAAAAATGACTTATTTATCTAAATTTTTAAATAAAGCGCTACCACAGCGCCCAGTGTAATGCTGAGTTCCAGCAATCATGTCAAATTAAGAAGAATGTTATTTCTTGGAGTCCAATTGTCTCATTTATCACATTTATAAGGTCAAAGTCCAAAATCAGTTCAATTAAGTCCCACAGTCAATCGTTTCACTGTTAAAAGCGATGCAACCTAGTAATATCAGAAAAATATCGCTAAATACATGTTGGTACGAATATGTGACGCAACCGTTGTAACTCAAACGGACTGATACCGTTAGAAAGTCAATGAAATGTAGTTTTTGAAACTGTCTCTATTTCTTCAGCGCGCGCTAACGGCTAGGATTGATCCCACAGTAAAAAATGACTTATTTATCTAAATTTTTAAATAAAGCGCTACCACAGCGCCCAGTGTAATCGCTGAGTTCCAGCAATCATGTCAAATTAAGAAGAATGTTATTTCTTGGAGTCCAATTGTCTCATTTATCACATTTATAAGGTCAAAGTCCAAAATCAGTTCAATTAAGTCCCACAGTCAATCGTTTCACTGTTAAAAGCGATGCAACCTAGTAATATCAGAAAAATATCGCTAAATACATGTTGGTACGAATATGTGACGCAACCGTTGTAACTCAAACGGACTGATACCGTTAGAAAGTCAATGAAATGTAGTTTTTGAAACTGTCTCTATTTCTTCAGCGCGCGCTTAACGGCTAGGATTGGTCCCACAGTAAAAATGACTTATTTATCTAAATTTTTAAATAAAGCGCTACCACAGCGCCCAGTGTAAAGCTGAGTTCCAGCAATCATGTCAAATTAAGAAGAATGTTATTTCTTGGAGTCCAATTGTCTCATTTATCACATTTATAAGGTCAAAGTCCAAAATCAGTTCAATTAAGTCCCACAGTCAATCGTTTCACTGTTAAAAGCGATGCAACCTAGTAATATCAGAAAAATATCGCTAAATACATGTTGGTACGTATATGTGACGCAACCGTTGTAACTCAAACGGACTGATACCGTTAGAAAGTCAATGAAATGTAGTTTTTGAAACTGTCTCTATTTCTTCAGCGCGCGCTAACGGCTAGGATTGGTCCCACAGTAAAAAATGACTTATTTATCTAAATTTTTAAATAAAGCGCTACCACAGCGCCCAGTGTAATCGCTGAGTTCCAGCAATCATGTCAAATTAAGAAGAATGTTATTTTCTTGGAGTCCAATTGTCTCATTTATCACATTTATAAGGTCAAAGTCCAAAATCAGTTCAATAAGTCCCACAAGTCAATCGTTTCACTGTGAAAAGCGATGCAACCTAGTAATATCAGAAAAATATCGCTAAATACATGTTGGTACGTATATGTGACGCAACCGTTGTAACTCAAACGGACTGATACCGTTAGAAAGTCAATGAAATGTAGTTTTGAAACTGTCTCTATTTCTTCAGCGCGCGCGTAACGGCTAGGATTGGTCCCACAGTAAAAATGACTTATTTATCTAATTTTTAAATAAAGGTAGCCCAGCGCCCAGTGTAATGCTGAGTTCCAGCAAATCATGTCAAATTAAGAAGAATGTTATTTCTTGGAGTCCAATTGTCTCATTTATCACATTTATAAGGTCAAAGTCCAAAATCAGTTCCATTAAGTCCCACGTCAATCGTTTCACTGTTAAAGCGATGCAACCTAGTTAATATCAGAAAAATATCGCTAAATACATGTTGTACGAATATGTGACAGCAACCGTTGTAACTCAAACGGACTGATACCGTTAGAAAGTCAATGAAATGTAGTTTTGAAACTGTCTCTATTTCTTCAGCGCGCGCTAACGGCTAGGATTGATCCCACAGTAAAAAATGACTTATTTATCTAATTTTTAAATAAAGCGCTACCACAGCGCCCAGTGTAATCGCTGAGTTCCAGCAATCATGTCAAATTAAGAAGAATGTTATTTCTTGGAGTCCAATTGTCTCATTTATCACATTTATAAGGTCAAAGTCCAAAATCAGTTCAATTAAGTCCCACAGTCAATCGTTTCACTGTTAAAAGCGATGCAACCTAGTAATATCAGAAAAATATCGCTAAATACATGTTGGTACGAATATGTGACGCAACCGTTGTAACTCAAACGGATTGATACCGTTAGAAAGTCAATGAAATGTAGTTTTTGAAACTGTCTCTATTTCTTCAGCGCGCGCTAACGGCTAGGATTGGTCCCACAGTAAAAAATGACTTATTTATCTAAATTTTTAAATAAAGCGCTGCCACAGCGCCCAGTGTAATTGCTGAGTTCAAGCAATCATGTCAAATTAAGAAGAATGTTATTTCTTGGAGTCCAATTGTCTCATTTATCACATTTATAAGGTCAAAGTCCAAAATCAGTTCAATTAAGTCCCACAGTCAATCGTTTCACTGTTAAAAGCGATGCAACCTAGTAATATCAGAAAAATATCGCTAAATACATGTTGGTACGTATATGTGACGCAACCGTTGTAACTCAAACGGACTGATACCGTTAGAAAGTCAATGAAATGTAGTTTTTGAAACTGTCTCTATTTCTTCAGCGCGCGCTAACGGCTAGGATTGATCCCACAGTAAAAAATGACTTATTTATCTAAATTTTTAAATAAAGCGCTACCACAGCGCCCAGTGTAACTGCTGAGTTCCAGCAATCATGTCAAATTAAGAAGAATGTTATTTCTTGGAGTCCAATTGTCTCATTTATCACATTTATAAGGTCAAAGTCCAAAATCAGTTCAATTAAGTCCCACAGTCAATCGTTTCACTGTTAAAAGCGATGCAACCTAGTAATATCAGAAAAATATCGCTAAATACATGTTGGTACGAATATGTGACGCAACCGTTGTAACTCAACGGATGATACCGTTAGAAAGTCAATGAAATGTAGTTTTTGTAAACTGTCTCTATTTCTTCAGCGCGCGCTAACGGCTAGGATTGGTCCCACAGTAAAAAATGACTTATTTATCTAAATTTTTAAATAAAGCGCTACCACAGCGCCCAGTGTAATCGCTGAGTTCCAGCAATCATGTCAAATTAAGAAGAATGTTATTCTTGGAGTCCAATTGTCTCATTTATCACATTTATAAGGTCAAAGTCCAAAATCAGTTCAATTAAGTCCCACAGTCAATCGTTTCACTGTTAAAAGCGATGCAACCTAGTAATATCAGAAAAATATCGCTAAATACATGTTGGTACGTATATGTGACGCAACCGTTGTAACTCAAAAGGACTTGATACCGTTAGAAAGTCAATGAAATGTAGTTTTTGAAACTGTCTCTATTTCTTCAGCGCGCGCTAACGGCTAGGATTGGTCCCACAGTAAAAAATGACTTATTTATCTAAATTTTTAAATAAAGCGCTACCACAGCGCCCAGTGTAATTGCTGAGTTCCAGCAATCATGTCAATTAAGAAGAATGTTATTTCTTGGAGTCCAATTGTCTCATTTATCACATTTATAAGGTCAAAGTCCAAAATCAGTTCAATTAAGTCCCACAGTCAATCGTTTCACTGTTAAAAGCGATGCAACCTAGTAATATCAGAAAAATATCGCTAAATACATGTTGGTACGTATATGTGACGCAACCGTTGTAACTCAAACGGACTGATACCGTTAGAAAGTCAATGAAATGTAGTTTTTGAAACTGTCTCTATTTCTTCAGCGCGCGCTAACGGCTAGGATTGGTCCCACAGTAAAAAATGACTTATTTATCTAAATTTTTAAATAAAGCGCTACCACAGCGCCCAGTGTAATCGCTGAGTTCCAGCAATCATGTCAAATTAAGAAGAATGTTATTTCTTGGAGTCCAATTGTCTCATTTATCACATTTATAAGGTCAAAGTCCAAAATCAGTTCAATTAAGTCCCACAGTCAATCGTTTCACTGTTAAAAGCGATGCAACCTAGTAATATCAGAAAAATATCGCTAAATACATGTTGGTACGAATATGTGACGCAACCGTTGTAACTCAAACGGACTGATACCGTTAGAAAGTCAATGAAATGTAGTTTTGAAACTGTCTCTATTTCTTCAGCGCGCGCTAACGGCTAGGATTGGTCCCACAGTAAAAATGACTTATTTATCTAAATTTTTAAATAAAGCGCTACCACAGCGCCCAGTGTAATCGCTGAGTTCCAGCAATCATGTCAAATTAAGAAGAATGTTATTTCTTGGAGTCCAATTGTCTCATTTATCACATTTATAAGGTCAAAGTCCAAAATCAGTTCAATTAAGTCCCACAGTCAATCGTTTCACTGTTAAAAGCGATGCAACCTAGTAATATCAGAAAAATATCGCTAAATACATGTTGGTACGAATATGTGACGCAACCGTTGTAACTCAAACGGATTGATACCGTTAGAAAGTCAATGAAATGTAGTTTTTGAAACTGTCTCTATTTCTTCAGCGCGCGCTAACGGCTAGGATTGGTCCCACAGTAAAAAATGACTTATTTATCTAATTTTTAAATAAAGCGCTGCCACAGCGCCCAGTGTAATGCTGAGTTCCAGCAATCATGTCCAAATTAAGAAGAATGTTATTTCTTGGAGTCCAATTGTCTCATTTATCACATTTATAAGGTCAAAGTCCAAAATCAGTTCAATTAAGTCGCCACAGTCAATCGTTTCACTGTTAAAAGCGATGCAACCTAGTAATATCAGAAAAATATCGCTAAAATACATGTTGGTACGTATATGTGACGCAACCGTTTGTAACTCAAACGGACTGATACCGTTAGAAAGTCAATGAAATGTAGTTTTTGGAAACTGTCTCTATTTCTTCAGCGCGCGCTAACGGCTAGGTTTGATCCCACAGTAAAAAATGACTTATTTATCTAAATTTATAAATAAAGCGCTACCACAGCGCCCAGTGTAATCGCTGAGTTCCAGCAATCATGTCAAATTAAGAAGAATGTTATTTCTAGGAGTCCAATTGTCTCATTTATCACATCTATAAGGTCAAAGTCCAAAATCAGTTCAATTAAGTCGCCACAGTCAATCGTTTCACTGTGTAAAGCGATGCAACCTAGTAATATCTGGAAAAATGTTGCCTAAATACATGTTGGTACGAATATGTGACGCAACCGTTTGTTAACTCAAACGGATTGATACCGTTAGAAAGTCAATGAAATGTAGTTTTTGAATCTGTCCTCTATTTCTTTCAGCGCCGCCTAGAGGCTAGGATTGGTCCCACAGTAAAAAATGACTTACTTATCTATATTTTTTAATAAATCGCTACCACAGCGCACAGTGTAATCGCTGAGTTTCCAGCAATCATGTCAAATTAGAAGAATGTTATTTCTTGGAGTCCAATTGTCTCATTTATCACATTTATAAGGTCAAAGTCCGAAATCAGTTCCATTAAGTTCCACGGTCAATCGTTTCGCTGTTAAAAGCGATGCAACCTTGTAATATCAGAAAAATATCGCTAAATACATGTTGGTACGAATATGTGACGCAACCGTTGTAACTCACACGGACTGATACCGTTAGAAAGTCAAATGAAATGTAGTTTTGAACTGTCTCTATTTCTTAGCGCGCGCTAAACGCTAGATTGGTCCCACACGTACAAAATGACTTATTTATCTAAATTTTTAAATAAACGCTGCACAGCGCCCAGTGTAACTGCTGAGTTCAAGCAATCATGTCCAATTAAGAAGAATGTTTTTTCTTGAGAGTCTAATTGCCTCATTATCACATTTATAAGTTCAAAGTCCAAAATCAGTTCAATTAAGTCCACAGTCCAATTCGTTCACTGTTAAAAGCGGTGCAACCTAGTAATATAGAAAAATATCGCTAAATACATGTTGGTACGAATATGTGACGCAACCGTTTTAACTCAAACGGATTGATACCGTTAAAGAAATTCAATGAAATATAGTTTTGATTCTGTCTCTATTTCTTTAGCGCGCGCTAACGGCTAGGATTGGTCCCACAGTAAGAAATGACTTATTTATCTAAATTTTTAAATAAAGCGCTACCACAGCGCCCAGTGTAATTGCTGAGTTCCAGCAATCGAGTCAAATTAAAAAGAATGTTATTTCTTGGAGTCCACTTGTGTCATTTATCACATTTATAAGGTCAAACTACAAAATCAGTTCAATTAAGTCCCCCAGTCAATCGTTTCACTGTTAAAAGCGATGCAACCTAGTAATATCGGAAAAATATCGCTAAATACATGTTGGTACGAATATGTCACGCAACCGTTGTAACTCAAACGGATCGATACCGTTAGAAAGTCAATGAAATGTAGTTTTTGAAACTGTCTCTATTTCTTCAGCGCGCGCTAACGGCTAGGATTGGTCCTACAGTAAAAAATGACTTATTTATCTAAATTTTTAAATAAAGCGCTGCCACAGCGCCAGTGTAACTGCTGAGTTCAAGCAATCATGTCAAATTAAGAAGAATGTTTTTCTTGGAGTCCAATTATCTGATTTATCACATTTATAAAGGTTCAAAGTCCAAAATCAGTTCAATTAAGTCCCACAGTCAATCGTTTTCACTGTTAAAAGCGATGCAACCTAGTAATATCAGAAAAATATCGCTAAACATGTTGGTACGTATATTGTGACGCAACCGTTGTAACTCAAACGGACTGATACCGTTAGAAATCAATGAATGTAGTTTTTGAAACTGTCTCTATTTCTTCAGCGCGCGCTAACGGCTAGGATTGGTCCCACAGTAAAAAATGACTTATTTTATCTAAATTTTTAAATAAAGCGCTACCACAGCGCCCAGTGTAACGCTGAGTTCAGCAATCATTCAAATTAAAAGAATTTATTTCTTGGAGTCCAATTGTCTCATTTATCACATTTATAAGGTCAAAGTCCAAATCAGTTCAATTAAGTCCACACAGTCAATCGTTTCAACTTGTTAAAAGCGATGCAACCTGGTAATATTCAGAAAAATATCGCGAAATACATGTTGGTACGAATATGTGACTGCAAACCGTTGTAACTCAAACGGATTGATACCGTTAGAAAGTCAATGAAATGTAGTTTTTTGAAATCTGTCTCTATTTCTTAGCGCGCGCTAACGGCTAGGATTGGTCCCACAGTAAAAAATGACTTATTTATCTAAATTTTTAAATAAAGCGCTACCACAGCGCCCAGTGTAATTGCTGAGTTCAGCAATCATGTCAAATAAGAAGAATGTTATTTCTTGGAGTCCAATTGTCTCATTTATCACATTTATAAGGTCAAAGTCCAAAATCAGTTCAATTAAGTCCCACAGTCAATCGTTTCACTGTTAAAAGCGATGCAACCTTGTAATATCAGAAAAATATCGCTAAATACATATTGGTACGAATATGTGACGCAACCGTTGTAACTCAAACGGACTGATACCGTTAGAAAGTCAATGAAATGTAGTTTTTGAAACTGTCTCTATTCTTCAGCGCGCGCTAACGGCTAGGATTGGTCCCACAGTAAAAAATGACTTATTTATCTAAATTTTTAAATAAAGCGCTGCACAGCGCCCAGTGTAACTGCTGAGTTCAAGCAATCAATGTCAAATTAAGAAGAATGTTTTTCTTGGAGTCTAATTGCCTCATTTATCACATTTATAAGGTCAAAGTCCAAAATCAGTTCAATTAAGTCCCACAGTCAATCGTTTCACTGTTAAAAGCGATGCAACCTAGTAATATCAGAAAAATATCGCTAAATACATGTTGGTACGAATATGTGACGCAACCGTTGTAACTCAAACGGATTGATACCGTTAGAAAGTCAATGAAATGTAGTTTTTTGTCTCTATTTCTTAGCGCGCGCTAACGGCTAGGATTGGTCCCACAGTAAAAAATGACTTATTTATCTAAATTTTTAAATAAAGCGCTACCACAGCGCCCAGTGTAATTGCTGAGTTCCAGCAATCATGTCAAATTAAGAAGAATGTTATTTCTTGGAGTCCAATTGTCTCATTTATCACATTTATAAGGTCAAAGTCCAAAATCAGTTCAATTAAGTCCCAGTCAATCGTTTCACTGTTAAAAAGCGATGCAACCTAGTAATATCAGAAAAATATCGCTAAATACATGTTGGTACAGAGAGAGATACGATTTGGAGCTTTGACGCTTAACTAGAATGTGTAAAATGAGACAATTGGACTCACAAGAAAATAACACATTCTTGCTTAAATTTGACCATGAATTGCTTTTTAAACTCAGCCAGTTACACGTGGCCGCTGTGGCCAGCGCTTTTATTTTAAAATTTAGATAAATTAAGTGATGTTTGTACTGTGAGACCAATCTTAGCCGGTTAGCTGCGCACTGAAGAAGATAGACGACAGTTTCAAAAAAACTAACATTTCTTTGACTTTCTACGGTATCTAGTCGCCGTTTATTTATTATATATTATATTATTATTATTATTATTATTCATTTATATAGTTGACTAAGTTACATACATATCATATATAAGCTATAAAAGCTAGTTAATGTAACTTGAAGAAAGATTATTAAGATATACGTATAATATAGGCATAATATTTTTTAGAATATATACGAATTTTTAACATTTGTGGTTGTATAAATTAAATGAGTGTATAAGCAAATATGAAATTGCGAGAGTACATGGCCGCGTGAGTTCAATATAAACCAATGTGGGATGTATTTTTTATACATAGTCGCAGGGCAGTTTGGTACCCACTTTTTAATTTGGGATTTAAAGATTGCAAGGATGACATTTCTCTTTGATTTTTAAACCGGAATTTGTTGCCAGATTTTGTACCGAATGAAGGGATAAAGTTTCTGTACCATAGAAGTAAACTGATTTAGCATTACGGCCAGTAAATTCTCGATTATTTCTTAGATTGTATTTTGGATTATAACGGAAAAATATCTCTGCATTAATTTCTGGAGCCTGTCGTTTTTATTTTGTACATGCTCAGTTTGCAAAGAGATTGTAAGGTTTCGTTGGTGTACCGTAACAGTAGCTTCCCTTATGAAGGAGGTCTGCGAAGGAAGAAGAAAACTGGGTCGCTATAGACTATCCGCAAGTGGCTTTTTTCAATGTAAATTCGATTAATGCGATGTTTAGAGCTCTTGTTGTGAAAACATCCAAACTAAGGAAGGGGCAGTAATTGAATTGCGAATTACGAAGGAATTCATTAATAGTTTTCTTCTTATTAAAGTTTCAATAAAAGATGTCATCCTTGTAAAGCGCATTTAGTTTCTGACTCGCTTTTGCACAAGTTTAAGAACAGCATGCAGATCAAATTTAAGTTTGTTTATCGATAATGACTCCAAGTAGGCGGTCTATGAAGTGCTGCCTTTTATTACTGAGTTGCCTATCTGTGTACTTAATATTTCAATTATCGCTTAAAGCAAATGACACTTTTGTCATCATTGGCTTTCATTGCATTATTGTCAAACCAATGGTAAACACTTTTTCAGACATGTTTTTGAAGTTTAGTAACGACTTCCTTTGAGTCCCATTACCGATTAACATATGGTGTTTGTGTCGTCTGCATAGCTTCGCAAAATTCAATGTCATGTAAAATCAAAATTCAACTGAAGAATAATATGCGCAGATAAAATATGTTAAAAAAGTTTAACGGGCCTAGAATAGATTCCTTGCGGAACGCCAAACAATATTTTCAAGCCATGAGCTATACGAATTTTTTTATCCTTTACTCTTTGAATATCTTCCACTCACAATAACTCATAATTAGGTGTGGGAATATTGTCAAATCCATATGCATGAAGTTTTGCGATCAGTAAAATCATGTAGGAGAACAGTCAAATGCTTTAGAATAAATCAGTCAGAAGGGCTCCACATGCGTTTACCTTCATACAACAGCTTTTTTCCATTTTTTCAGCATAACAGTGAGACAGTGCCTGAAGCACTGTAGCCTTTCCTAAATCCACACTGAAACTTGCTTAAGTATCGGTTAAAATAATCTTCAATCTGAGCGAATACAGACATCTTTTTCAAAGATTTTTTGAAAAAGGTTACTAAGAATGCTTATAGGTCTGTAGTTGAATTTGTCAGATCTGTCCTTTTTCTTTAAAAAGTGGTGTCACATCTGCCCTTTTCAAAAATTCTGGGTATTTACACAGATCAATTGCAGAAGTTAACAGAGAAAATGTTAAAATTTCTAAATACTGATCTTCGTTTCCTTAATTATTTTTGTTGGTATATCGGTTTCTTGGCATGCTTATGAATATTCCAAAATTTTCCGTATCTCTCTATGATTTCAGCTTTCTACATGATTGTAAGGAAAAACCAGGATTGTAAATCACCAATGTTTCTTTTTAAATATTCAGTATACTTGGATGGTTTTCATAAATCGTTTAATAGCCTTCAAACAGGGTCAATCTAACGTTTGAGCAAGATTACAAGGATTGTGTCAGTATTGTAAGTTGAGTTACAACGTTGCGTCACAATTCGTACCAACAATGTATTTAGCGGATATTTTTCTGATATTACTAGGTTGCATCGCTTTTAACAGTGAAACGATGACTGGGGACTTAATTGAACTGATTTTGTGACTTTGACCTTATAAATGTGATAATGAGACAATTGGAACTCCAAAGAAATAACATTCTTCTTTAATTTCGACATGATTGCTGGAACTAGCAATTACACTGGGCGCTGTGGGTAGCGCTTTATTTAAAAATTTAGATAAATAAGTCATTTTTTACTGTGGACCAATCCTAGCCGTTAGCGCGCGCTGAAGAAATAGAGACAGTTTTCAAAAAACACATTTCATTGACTTTCTAACGGTATCAATCCGTTTGAGTTACAACGGTTGGTCACATATTCGTACCAACATGTATTTAGCGATATTTTTCTTGATATTACTAGTTGCACCGCTTTTAACAGTGAAACGATTGACTGTGGGACTTAATTGACTGATTTTTGGACTTTGACCTTATAAATGTGAATAAATGAGGACATTGGAGTCCAAGAAATAACATTCTTTCTTAATTGTGACATGATTGCTTGGAACTCAGCAATTACACTGGGCGCTGTGGTAGCGCTTTATTAGAATTTGATGATAAATAAGACATTTTTTACGGTGGGACCAATCCTAGTCGTTAGCGCGCGCTGAAGAAATATGAGGACAGTTTCATAAACTACATTTCATTGACTTTCCTAACGGTATCAATCCGTTTGGAGTTACAAACGGTTTGCGTCCCACATATTCCGTACCAAACATGTATTTGGGGATATTTTTCTGATATTACTAGGTTGGCATCGCTTTTAACAGTGAAACGATTGACTTGTGGGACTTAATTGAACTGATTTTTGGACTTTGACCTTATAAATGTGATAAATGAGACAATTGGACTCCAAGAAATAACATTCTTCTTAATTTGACATGATTGCTGAACTCAGCAGTTACACTGGGCGCTGTGGCAGCGCTTTATTTAAAAATTTAGATAAATAAGTCATTTTTACTGTGGGAACCAATCCTAGCCGTTAGCGCGCGCTGAAGAAATAGAGACAGTTTTCAAAAACTACATTTCATTGACTTTTCTAACGGTATCAATCCGTTTGAGTTACAACGGTTGCGTCACATATTCGTTACCAACATGTATTTAGCGATATTTTTCTGATATTACTGAGGTTGCATCGCTTTTAACAGTGAAACGATTGACTGTGGGACTTAATTGAACTGATTTTGGACTTTGACCTTATAAATGTGATAAATGAGACAATTGGACTCCAAGAAATAACATTCTTCTTAATTTGACATGATTGCTTGGAACTCAGCAGTTACACTGGGCGCTGTGGGTAGCGCTTTATTTAAAAATTTAGATAAATAAGTCATTTTTGTACTGTGGGACCAATCCTAGCCATTAGCCGCGCTGAAGAAATAGAGCAGTTTCAAAAAACTACATTTCATTGATTTCTAACGGTATCATCCGTTTGAGTTTAAAACAGTTGCGTCACATATTTCGTACCAACATGTATTTTAGCGGATATTTTTCTATATTACTAGGTTGCATCGCTTTTAAGCAGTGAAACGATTGACTGTGGGACTTAATTGAACTGATTTTGGACTTTGACCTTATAAATGTGATAAATGAGACAATTGGACTCCAAGAAATAACATTCTTCTTAAATTTGACATGATTGCTGGAACTCAGCAATTACACTGGGCGCTGTGGTAGCGCTTTATTTAAAAATTTAGATAAATAAGTCATTTTTTACTGTGGGACAATCCTAGCCGTTAGCGCGCCTGAAGAAATAGAGACAGTTTCAAAAACTACATTTCATTGACTTTCTAACGGTATCAATCCGTTTGAGTTACAACGGTTGCGTCACATATTCGTACCAACATGTATTTAGCGATATTTTTCTGATATTACTAGGTTGCATCGCTTTTACAGTGAAACGATTGACTGTGGGACTTAATTGAACTGATTTTGGGACTTTGACCTTATAAATGTGATAAATGAGACAATTGGACTCCAAGAAATAACATTCTTCTTAATTGACATGATTGCTGGAACTCAGCAATTACACTGGGCGCTGTGGTAGCGCTTTATTTAAAAATTTAGATAAATAAGTCATTTTTTACTGTGGGACCAATCCTAGCCGTTAGCGCGCGCTGAAGAAATAGAGACAGTTTCAAAAAACTACATTTCATTGAACTTTCTAACGGTATCAGTCCGTTTGAGTTACACGTTGCGTCACATATTCGTACCAACATGTTATTTAGCGATATTTTTTCTTGAATATTACTAGGTTGCATCGCATTTTAACAATTGAAACAATTGACTGTGGGACTTAATTTGAACTGATTTTGGACTTTGACCTTATAAATGTAATAAATTGAGACAATTGGACTCCAAGAAATAACATTCTTCTTAATTTGACATGATTGCTTAACTCAGCAGTTACACTGGGCGTGTGGCAGCGCTTTATTTAAAATTTAGATAAATAAGTCATTTTTACTGTGGGACCAATCCTAGCCGTTAGCGCGCCCGAAGAAATAGAGACAGTTTTCAAAAAACTACATTTCATTGACTTTCTAACGGTATCAATCCGTGTGGGTTACAAGGGTTACGGTCACATATTT
>JASGCC010002861.1:0-26321 GCA_030067915.1 Hydractinia echinata
CCGTATAGTCGAATGTATACAAAGAAAGTAACCAGGGAGTAAACTCATTTCCCGAACGATTTTTAAAATTATTTTTTCACCACTAAAACCCATGAGACTTGTAGTTTTCAAAAATATTTTCATTTTTGATGAGACGCCGAATGAAAGCAGTTTAATCGCCGGCAACCGAAAACCCGCGATTTCCCGTAAATCCCGGGCTCGGCCCGTATAGTCGAATGTATACAAAGAAAGTAAGCAGGGAGTAAACTCATTTCCCGAACGATTTTTAAAATTATTTTTTCACCACTAAAACCCATGAGACTTGTAGTTTTCAAAAATATTTTCATTTTTGATGAGACGCCGAATGAAAGCAGTTTAATCGCCGGCAACCGAAAACCCGCGATTTCCCGTAAATCCCGGGTCGGCCCGTATAGTCGAATGTATACAAAGAAAGTAAGCAGGGAGTAAACTCATTTCCCGAACGATTTTTAAAATTATTTTTTCACCACTAAAACCCATGAGACTTGTAGTTTTCAAAAATATTTTCATTTTTGATGAGACGCCGAATGAAAGCAGTTTAATCGCCGGCAACCGAAAACCCGCGATTTCCCGTAAATCCCGGTCGGCCCGTATAGTCGAATGTATACAAAGAAAGTAAGCAGGGAGTAAACTCATTTCCCGAACGATTTTTAAAATTATTTTTTCACCACTAAAACCCATGAGACTTGTAGTTTTCAAAAATATTTTCATTTTTGATGAGACGCCGAATGAAAGCAGTTTAATCGCCGGCAACCGAAAACCCGCGATTTCCCGTAAATCCCGGCTCGGCCCGTATAGTCGAATGTATACAAAGAAAGTAAGCAGGAGTAAACTCATTTCCCGAACGATTTTTAAAATTATTTTTTCACCACTAAAACCATGAGACTTGTAGTTTTCAAAAATATTTTCATTTTTGATGAGACGCCGAATGAAAGCAGTTTAATCGCCGGCAACCGAAAACCCGCGATTTCCCGTAAATCCCGTATAGTCGAATGTATACAAAGAAAGTAAGCAGGAGTAAACTCATTTCCCGAACGATTTTTAAAATTATTTTTTCACCACTAAAACCCATGAGACTTGTAGTTTTCAAAAATATTTTCATTTTTGATGAGACGCCGAATGAAAGCAGTTTAATCGCCGGCAACCGAAAACCCGCGATTTCCCGTAAATCCCGGTCGGCCCGTATAGTCGAATGTATACAAAGAAAGTAAGCAGGGAGTAAACTCATTTCCCGAACGATTTTTAAAATTATTTTTTCACCACTAAAACCCATGAGACTTGTAGTTTTCAAAAATATTTTCATTTTTGATGAGACGCCGAATGAAAGCAGTTTAATCGCCGGCAACCGAAAACCCGCGATTTCCCGTAAATCCCGGCTCGGCCCGTATAGTCGAATGTATACAAAGAAAGTAGCAGGGAGTAAACTCATTTCCCGAACGATTTTTAAAATTATTTTTTCACCACTAAAACCCATGAGACTTGTAGTTTTCAAAAATATTTTCATTTTTGATGAGACGCCGAATGAAAGCAGTTTAATCGCCGGCAACCGAAAACCCGCGATTTCCCGTAAATCCCGTATAGTCGAATGTATACAAAGAAAGTAAGCAGGGAGTAAACTCATTTCCCGAACGATTTTTAAAATTATTTTTTCACCACTAAAACCCATGAGACTTGTAGTTTTCAAAAATATTTTCATTTTTGATGAGACGCCGAATGAAAGCAGTTTAATCGCCGGCAACCGAAAACCCGCGATTTCCCGTAAATCCCGGATCGGCCCGTATAGTCGAATGTATACAAAGAAAGTAAGCAGGGAGTAAACTCATTTCCCGAACGATTTTTAAAATTATTTTTTCACCACTAAAACCCATGAGACTTGTAGTTTTCAAAAATATTTTCATTTTTGATGAGACGCCGAATGAAAGCAGTTTAATCGCCGGCAACCGAAAACCCGCGATTTCCCGTAAATCCCGTCGGCCCGTATAGTCGAATGTATACAAAGAAAGTAAGCAGGAGTAAACTCATTTCCCGAACGATTTTTAAAATTATTTTTTCACCACTAAAACCCATGAGACTTGTAGTTTTCAAAAATATTTTCATTTTTGATGAGACGCCGAATGAAAGCAGTTTAATCGCCGGCAACCGAAAACCCGCGATTTCCCGTAAATCCCGGCTCGGCCCGTATAGTCGAATGTATACAAAGAAAGTAAGCAGGGAGTAAACTCATTTCCCGAACGATTTTTAAAATTATTTTTTCACCACTAAAACCCATGAGACTTGTAGTTTTCAAAAATTTTTCATTTTTGATGAGACGCCGAATGAAAGCAGTTTAATCGCCGGCAACCGAAAACCCGCGATTTCCCGTAAATCCCGGCTCGGCCCGTATAGTCGAATGTATACAAAGAAAGTAGCAGGGAGTAAACTCATTTCCCGAACGATTTTTAAAATTATTTTTTCACCACTAAAACCCATGAGACTTGTAGTTTTCAAAAATATTTTCATTTTTGATGAGACGCCGAATGAAAGCAGTTTAATCGCCGGCAACCGAAAACCCGCGATTTCCCGTAAATCCCGGCTCGGCCCGTATAGTCGAATGTATACAAAGAAAGTAAGCAGGGAGTAAACTCATTTCCCGAACGATTTTTAAAATTATTTTTTCACCACTAAAACCCATGAGACTTGTAGTTTTCAAAAATATTTTCATTTTTGATGAGACGCCGAATGAAAGCAGTTTAATCGCCGGCAACCGAAAACCCGCGATTTCCCGTAAATCCCGGCTCGGCCCGTATAGTCGAATGTATACAAAGAAAGTAGCAGGGAGTAAACTCATTTCCCGAACGATTTTTAAAATTATTTTTTCACCACTAAAACCCATGAGACTTGTAGTTTTCAAAAATATTTTCATTTTTGATGAGACGCCGAATGAAAGCAGTTTAATCGCCGGCAACCGAAAACCCGCGATTTCCCGTAAATCCCGTATAGTCGAATGTATACAAAGAAAGTAAGCAGGGAGTAAACTCATTTCCCGAACGATTTTTAAAATTATTTTTTCACCACTAAAACCCATGAGACTTGTAGTTTTCAAAAATATTTTCATTTTTGATGAGACGCCGAATGAAAGCAGTTTAATCGCCGGCAACCGAAAACCCGCGATTTCCCGTAAATCCCGGCTCGGCCGTATAGTCGAATGTATACAAAGAAAGTAAGCAGGGAGTAAACTCATTTCCCGAACGATTTTTAAAATTATTTTTTCACCACTAAAACCCATGAGACTTGTAGTTTTCAAAAATATTTTCATTTTTGATGAGACGCCGAATGAAAGCAGTTTAATCGCCGGCAACCGAAAACCCGCGATTTCCCGTAAATCCCGGCTCGGCCCGTATAGTCGAATGTATACAAAGAAAGTAAGCAGGGAGTAAACTCATTTCCCGAACGATTTTTAAAATTATTTTTTCACCACTAAAACCCATGAGACTTGTAGTTTTCAAAAATATTTTCATTTTTGATGAGACGCCGAATGAAAGCAGTTTAATCGGCAACCGAAAACCCGCGATTTCCCGTAAATCCGGCTCGGCCGTATAGTCGAATGTATACAAAGAAAGTAAGCAGGAGTAAACTCATTTCCCGAACGATTTTTAAAATTATTTTTTCACCACTAAAACCCATGAGACTTGTAGTTTTCAAAAATATTTTCATTTTTGATGAGACGCCGAATGAAAGCAGTTTAATCGCCGGCAACCGAAAACCCGCGATTTCCCGTAAATCCCGGGCTCGGCCCGTATAGTCGAATGTATACAAAGAAAGTAAGCAGGGAGTAAACTCATTTCCGAACGATTTTTAAAATTATTTTTTCACCACTAAAACCATGAGACTTGTAGTTTTCAAAAATATTTTCATTTTTGATGAGACGCCGAATGAAAGCAGTTTAATCGCCGGCAACCGAAAACCCGCGATTTCCCGTAAATCCCGGTCGGCCCGTATAGTCGAATGTATACAAAGAAAGTAAGCAGGGAGTAAACTCATTTCCCGAACGATTTTTAAAATTATTTTTTCACCACTAAAACCCATGAGACTTGTAGTTTTCAAAAATATTTTCATTTTTGATGAGACGCCGAATGAAAGCAGTTTAATCGCCGGCAACCGAAAACCCGCGATTTCCCGTAAATCCCGGCTCGGCCCGTATAGTCGAATGTATACAAAGAAAGTAAGCAGGGAGTAAACTCATTTCCCGAACGATTTTTAAAATTATTTTTTCACCACTAAAACCCATGAGACTTGTAGTTTTCAAAATATTTTCATTTTTGATGAGACGCCGAATGAAAGCAGTTTAATCGCCGGCAACCGAAAACCCGCGATTTCCCGTAAATCCCGGCCCGTATAGTCGAATGTATACAAAGAAAGTAAGCAGGGAGTAAACTCATTTCCCGAACGATTTTTAAAATTATTTTTTCACCACTAAAACCCATGAGACTTGTAGTTTTCAAAAATATTTTCATTTTTGATGAGACGCCGAATGAAAGCAGTTTAATCGCCGGCAACCGAAAACCCGCGATTTCCCGTAAATCCCGGCTCGGCCGTATAGTCGAATGTATACAAAGAAAGTAAGCAGGGAGTAAACTCATTTCCCGAACGATTTTTAAAATTATTTTTTCACCACTAAAACCCATGAGACTTGTAGTTTTCAAAAATATTTTCATTTTTGATGAGACGCCGAATGAAAGCAGTTTAATCGCCGGCAACCGAAAACCCGCGATTTCCCGTAAATCCCGGCTCGGCCCGTATAGTCGAATGTATACAAAGAAAGTAAGCAGGGAGTAAACTCATTTCCCGAACGATTTTTAAAATTATTTTTTCACCACTAAAACCCATGAGACTTGTAGTTTTCAAAAATATTTTCATTTTTGATGAGACGCCGAATGAAAGCAGTTTAATCGCCGGCAACCGAAAACCCGCGATTTCCGTAAATCCCGGGCTCGGCCCGTATAGTCGAATGTATACAAAGAAAGTACGCAGGGAGTAAACTCATTTCCCGAACGATTTTTAAAATTATTTTTTCACCACTAAAACCCATGAGACTTGTAGTTTTCAAAAATATTTTCATTTTTGATGAGACGCCGAATGAAAGCAGTTTAATCGGCAACCGAAAACCCGCGATTTCCCGTAAATCCCGGCTCGGCCCTATAGTCGAATGTATACAAAGAAAGTAAGCAGGGAGTAAACTCATTTCCCGAACGATTTTTAAAATTATTTTTTCACCACTAAAACCCATGAGACTTGTAGTTTTCAAAAATATTTTCATTTTTGATGAGACGCCGAATGAAAGCAGTTTAATCCGGCAACCGAAAACCCGCGATTTCCCGTAAATCCGGGCTCCCGTATAGTCGAATGTATACAAAGAAAGTAAGCAGGGAGTAAACTCATTTCCCGAACGATTTTTAAAATTATTTTTTCACCACTAAAACCCATGAGACTTGTAGTTTTCAAAAATATTTTCATTTTTGATGAGACGCCGAATGAAAGCAGTTTAATCGCCGGCAACCGAAAACCCGCGATTTCCCGTAAATCCCGGGCTCGGCCCGTATAGTCGAATGTATACAAAGAAAGTAAGCAGGGAGTAAACTCATTTCCCGAACGATTTTTAAAATTATTTTTTCACCACTAAAACCCATGAGACTTGTAGTTTTCAAAAATATTTTCATTTTTGATGAGACGCCGAATGAAAGCAGTTTAATCTCCGGCAACCGAAAACCCGCGATTTCCCGTAAATCCCGGCTCGGCCCGTATAGTCGAATGTATACAAAGAAAGTAGCAGGGAGTAAACTCATTTCCCGAACGATTTTTAAAATTATTTTTTCACCACTAAAACCCATGAGACTTGTAGTTTTCAAAAATATTTTCATTTTTGATGAGACGCCGAATGAAAGCAGTTTAATCCGGCAACCGAAAACCCGCGATTTCCCGTAAATCCCGGCTCGGCCCGTATAGTCGAATGTATACAAAGAAAGTAAGCAGGAGTAAACTCATTTCCCGAACGATTTTTAAAATTATTTTTTCACCACTAAAACCCATGAGACTTGTAGTTTTCAAAAATATTTTCATTTTTGATGAGACGCCGAATGAAAGCAGTTTAATCGCCGGCAACCGAAAACCCGCGATTTCCCGTAAATCCCGGCTCGGCCCGTATAGTCGAATGTATACAAAGAAAGTAAGCAGGGAGTAAACTCATTTCCCGAACGATTTTTAAAATTATTTTTTCACCACTAAAACCCATGAGACTTGTAGTTTTCAAAAATATTTTCATTTTTGATGAGACGCCGAATGAAAGCAGTTTAATCGCCGGCAACCGAAAACCCGCGATTTCCCGTAAATCCCGGGCTCGGCCCGTATAGTCGAATGTATACAAAGAAAGTAAGCAGGGAGTAAACTCATTTCCCGAACGATTTTTAAAATTATTTTTTCACCACTAAAACCCATGAGACTTGTAGTTTTCAAAAATATTTTCATTTTTGATGAGACGCCGAATGAAAGCAGTTTAATCCGGCAACCGAAAACCCGCGATTTCCCGTAAATCCCGGCTCGGCCCGTATAGTCGAATGTATACAAAGAAAGTAAGCAGGGAGTAAACTCATTTCCCGAACGATTTTTAAAATTATTTTTTCACCACTAAAACCCATGAGACTTGTAGTTTTCAAAAATATTTTCATTTTTGATGAGACGCCGAATGAAAGCAGTTTAATCTCCGGCAACCGAAAACCCGCGATTTCCCGTAAATCCCGGGCTCGGCCCGTATAGTCGAATGTATACAAAGAAAGTAAGCAGGGAGTAAACTCATTTCCCGAACGATTTTTAAAATTATTTTTTCACCACTAAAACCCATGAGACTTGTAGTTTTCAAAAATATTTTCATTTTTGATGAGACGCCGAATGAAAGCAGTTTAATCCGGCAACCGAAAACCCGCGATTTCCCGTAAATCCCGGCTCGGCCCGTATAGTCGAATGTATACAAAGAAAGTAAGCAGGGAGTAAACTCATTTCCCGAACGATTTTTAAAATTATTTTTTCACCACTAAAACCCATGAGACTTGTAGTTTTCAAAAATATTTTCATTTTTGATGAGACGCCGAATGAAAGCAGTTTAATCCGGCAACCGAAAACCCGCGATTTCCCGTAAATCCGGGCTCGGCCCGTATAGTCGAATGTATACAAAGAAAGTAAGCAGGGAGTAAACTCATTTCCCGAACGATTTTTAAAATTATTTTTTCACCACTAAAACCCATGAGACTTGTAGTTTTCAAAAATATTTTCATTTTTGATGAGACGCCGAATGAAAGCAGTTTAATCGCCGGCAACCGAAAACCCGCGATTTCCCGTAAATCCCGGCTCGGCCCGTATAGTGGAATGTATACAAAGAAAGTAAGCAGGGAGTAAACTCATTTCCCGAACGATTTTTAAAATTATTTTTTCACCACTAAAACCCATGAGACTTGTAGTTTTCAAAAATTTTTCATTTTTGATGAGACGCCGAATGAAAGCAGTTTAATCGCCGGCAACCGAAAACCCGCGATTTCCCGTAAATCCCGGCTCCCGTATAGTCGAATGTATACAAAGAAAGTAGCAGGGAGTAAACTCATTTCCCGAACGATTTTTAAAATTATTTTTTCACCACTAAAACCCATGAGACTTGTAGTTTTCAAAAATATTTTCATTTTTGATGAGACGCCGAATGAAAGCAGTTTAATCCGGCAACCGAAAACCCGCGATTTCCCGTAAATCCCGGTCGGCCCGTATAGTCGAATGTATACAAAGAAAGTAAGCAGGGAGTAAACTCATTTCCCGAACGATTTTTAAAATTATTTTTTCACCACTAAAACCCATGAGACTTGTAGTTTTCAAAAATATTTTCATTTTTGATGAGACGCCGAATGAAAGCAGTTTAATCGCCGGCAACCGAAAACCCGCGATTTCCCGTAAATCCCGTATAGTCGAATGTATACAAAGAAAGTAAGCAGGGAGTAAACTCATTTCCCGAACGATTTTTAAAATTATTTTTTCACCACTAAAACCCATGAGACTTGTAGTTTTCAAAAATATTTTCATTTTTGATGAGACGCCGAATGAAAGCAGTTTAATCGCCGGCAACCGAAAACCCGCGATTTCCCGTAAATCCCGGCTCGGCCGTATAGTCGAATGTATACAAAGAAAGTAAGCAGGGAGTAAACTCATTTCCCGAACGATTTTTAAAATTATTTTTTCACCACTAAAACCCATGAGACTTGTAGTTTTCAAAAATATTTTCATTTTTGATGAGACGCCGAATGAAAGCAGTTTAATCGCCGGCAACCGAAAACCCGCGATTTCCCGTAAATCCCGGTCGGCCCGTATAGTCGAATGTATACAAAGAAAGTAAGCAGGGAGTAAACTCATTTCCCGAACGATTTTTAAAATTATTTTTTCACCACTAAAACCCATGAGACTTGTAGTTTTCAAAAATATTTTCATTTTTGATGAGACGCCGAATGAAAGCAGTTTAATCGCCGGCAACCGAAAACCCGCGATTTCCCGTAAATCCCGTATAGTCGAATGTATACAAAGAAAGTAAGCAGGGAGTAAACTCATTTCCCGAACGATTTTTAAAATTATTTTTTCACCACTAAAACCCATGAGACTTGTAGTTTTCAAAAATATTTTCATTTTTGATGAGACGCCGAATGAAAGCAGTTTAATCGCCGGCAACCGAAAACCCGCGATTTCCCGTAAATCCCGGATCGGCCCGTATAGTCGAATGTATACAAAGAAAGTAAGCAGGGAGTAAACTCATTTCCCGAACGATTTTTAAAATTATTTTTTCACCACTAAAACCCATGAGACTTGTAGTTTTCAAAAATATTTTCATTTTTGATGAGACGCCGAATGAAAGCAGTTTAATCGCCGGCAACCGAAAACCCGCGATTTCCCGTAAATCCCGGATCGGCCCGTATAGTCGAATGTATACAAAGAAAGTAAGCAGGGAGTAAACTCATTTCCCGAACGATTTTTAAAATTATTTTTTCACCACTAAAACCCATGAGACTTGTAGTTTTCAAAAATATTTTCATTTTTGATGAGACGCCGAATGAAAGCAGTTTAATCGCCGGCAACCGAAAACCCGCGATTTCCCGTAAATCCCGGTCGGCCCGTATAGTCGAATGTATACAAAGAAAGTAAGCAGGGAGTAAACTCATTTCCCGAACGATTTTTAAAATTATTTTTTCACCACTAAAACCCATGAGACTTGTAGTTTTCAAAAATATTTTCATTTTTGATGAGACGCCGAATGAAAGCAGTTTAATCGCCGGCAACCGAAAACCCGCGATTTCCCGTAAATCCCGTATAGTCGAATGTATACAAAGAAAGTAAGCAGGGAGTAAACTCATTTCCCGAACGATTTTTAAAATTATTTTTTCACCACTAAAACCCATGAGACTTGTAGTTTTCAAAAATATTTTCATTTTTGATGAGACGCCGAATGAAAGCAGTTTAATCGCCGGCAACCGAAAACCCGCGATTTCCCGTAAATCCCGGATCGGCCCGTATAGTCGAATGTATACAAAGAAAGTAAGCAGGGAGTAAACTCATTTCCCGAACGATTTTTAAAATTATTTTTTCACCACTAAAACCCATGAGACTTGTAGTTTTCAAAAATATTTTCATTTTTGATGAGACGCCGAATGAAAGCAGTTTAATCGCCGGCAACCGAAAACCCGCGATTTCCCGTAAATCCCGGTCGGCCCGTATAGTCGAATGTATACAAAGAAAGTAAGCAGGGAGTAAACTCATTTCCCGAACGATTTTTAAAATTATTTTTTCACCACTAAAACCCATGAGACTTGTAGTTTTCAAAAATATTTTCATTTTTGATGAGACGCCGAATGAAAGCAGTTTAATCGCCGGCAACCGAAAACCCGCGATTTCCCGTAAATCCCGTATAGTCGAATGTATACAAAGAAAGTAAGCAGGGAGTAAACTCATTTCCCGAACGATTTTTAAAATTATTTTTTCACCACTAAAACCCATGAGACTTGTAGTTTTCAAAAATATTTTCATTTTTGATGAGACGCCGAATGAAAGCAGTTTAATCGCCGGCAACCGAAAACCCGCGATTTCCCGTAAATCCCGGATCGGCCCGTATAGTCGAATGTATACAAAGAAAGTAAGCAGGGAGTAAACTCATTTCCCGAACGATTTTTAAAATTATTTTTTCACCACTAAAACCCATGAGACTTGTAGTTTTCAAAAATATTTTCATTTTTGATGAGACGCCGAATGAAAGCAGTTTAATCGCCGGCAACCGAAAACCCGCGATTTCCCGTAAATCCCGGTCGGCCCGTATAGTCGAATGTATACAAAGAAAGTAAGCAGGGAGTAAACTCATTTCCCGAACGATTTTTAAAATTATTTTTTCACCACTAAAACCCATGAGACTTGTAGTTTTCAAAAATATTTTCATTTTTGATGAGACGCCGAATGAAAGCAGTTTAATCGCCGGCAACCGAAAACCCGCGATTTCCCGTAAATCCCGGATCGGCCCGTATAGTCGAATGTATACAAAGAAAGTAAGCAGGAGTAAACTCATTTCCCGAACGATTTTTAAAATTATTTTTTCACCACTAAAACCCATGAGACTTGTAGTTTTCAAAAATATTTTCATTTTTGATGAGACGCCGAATGAAAGCAGTTTAATCGCCGGCAACCGAAAACCCGCGATTTCCCGTAAATCCCGTATAGTCGAATGTATACAAAGAAAGTAAGCAGGGAGTAAACTCATTTCCCGAACGATTTTTAAAATTATTTTTTCACCACTAAAACCCATGAGACTTGTAGTTTTCAAAAATATTTTCATTTTTGATGAGACGCCGAATGAAAGCAGTTTAATCGCCGGCAACCGAAAACCCGCGATTTCCCGTAAATCCCGGCTCGGCCCGTATAGTCGAATGTATACAAAGAAAGTAAGCAGGGAGTAAACTCATTTCCCGAACGATTTTTAAAATTATTTTTTCACCACTAAAACCCATGAGACTTGTAGTTTTCAAAAATATTTTCATTTTTGATGAGACGCCGAATGAAAGCAGTTTAATCGCCGGCAACCGAAAACCCGCGATTTCCCGTAAATCCCGGATCGGCCCGTATAGTCGAATGTATACAAAGAAAGTAAGCAGGGAGTAAACTCATTTCCCGAACGATTTTTAAAATTATTTTTTCACCACTAAAACCCATGAGACTTGTAGTTTTCAAAAATATTTTCATTTTTGATGAGACGCCGAATGAAAGCAGTTTAATCGCCGGCAACCGAAAACCCGCGATTTCCCGTAAATCCCGTATAGTCGAATGTATACAAAGAAAGTAAGCAGGGAGTAAACTCATTTCCCGAACGATTTTTAAAATTATTTTTTCACCACTAAAACCCATGAGACTTGTAGTTTTCAAAAATATTTTCATTTTTGATGAGACGCCGAATGAAAGCAGTTTAATCGCCGGCAACCGAAAACCCGCGATTTCCCGTAAATCCCGGCTCGGCCCGTATAGTCGAATGTATACAAAGAAAGTAGCAGGGAGTAAACTCATTTCCCGAACGATTTTTAAAATTATTTTTTCACCACTAAAACCCATGAGACTTGTAGTTTTCAAAAATATTTTCATTTTTGATGAGACGCCGAATGAAAGCAGTTTAATCGCCGGCAACCGAAAACCCGCGATTTCCCGTAAATCCCGGCTCGGCCCGTATAGTCGAATGTATACAAAGAAAGTAAGCAGGGAGTAAACTCATTTCCCGAACGATTTTTAAAATTATTTTTTCACCACTAAAACCCATGAGACTTGTAGTTTTCAAAAATTTTTCATTTTTGATGAGACGCCGAATGAAAGCAGTTTAATCGCCGGCAACCGAAAACCCGCGATTTCCCGTAAATCCCGGCTCGGCCCGTATAGTCGAATGTATACAAAGAAAGTAGCAGGGAGTAAACTCATTTCCCGAACGATTTTTAAAATTATTTTTTCACCACTAAAACCCATGAGACTTGTAGTTTTCAAAAATATTTTCATTTTTGATGAGACGCCGAATGAAAGCAGTTTAATCGCCGGCAACCGAAAACCCGCGATTTCCCGTAAATCCCGTATAGTCGAATGTATACAAAGAAAGTAAGCAGGGAGTAAACTCATTTCCCGAACGATTTTTAAAATTATTTTTTCACCACTAAAACCCATGAGACTTGTAGTTTTCAAAAATATTTTCATTTTTGATGAGACGCCGAATGAAAGCAGTTTAATCGCCGGCAACCGAAAACCCGCGATTTCCCGTAAATCCCGGCTCGGCCCGTATAGTCGAATGTATACAAAGAAAGTAAGCAGGGAGTAAACTCATTTCCCGAACGATTTTTAAAATTATTTTTTCACCACTAAAACCCATGAGACTTGTAGTTTTCAAAAAATTTTCATTTTTGATGAGACGCCGAATGAAAGCAGTTTAATCGCCGGCAACCGAAAACCCGCGATTTCCCGTAAATCCCGGTCGGCCCGTATAGTCGAATGTATACAAAGAAAGTAAGCAGGGAGTAAACTCATTTCCCGAACGATTTTTAAAATTATTTTTTCACCACTAAAACCCATGAGACTTGTAGTTTTCAAAAATATTTTCATTTTTGATGAGACGCCGAATGAAAGCAGTTTAATCGCCGGCAACCGAAAACCCGCGATTTCCCGTAAATCCCGGTCGGCCCGTATAGTCGAATGTATACAAAGAAAGTAAGCAGGGAGTAAACTCATTTCCCGAACGATTTTTAAAATTATTTTTTCACCACTAAAACCCATGAGACTTGTAGTTTTCAAAAATATTTTCATTTTTGATGAGACGCCGAATGAAAGCAGTTTAATCGCCGGCAACCGAAAACCCGCGATTTCCCGTAAATCCCGGCTCGGCCCGTATAGTCGAATGTATACAAAGAAAGTAGCAGGGAGTAAACTCATTTCCCGAACGATTTTTAAAATTATTTTTTCACCACTAAAACCCATGAGACTTGTAGTTTTCAAAAATATTTTCATTTTTGATGAGACGCCGAATGAAAGCAGTTTAATCGCCGGCAACCGAAAACCCGCGATTTCCCGTAAATCCCGTATAGTCGAATGTATACAAAGAAAGTAAGCAGGGAGTAAACTCATTTCCCGAACGATTTTTAAAATTATTTTTTCACCACTAAAACCCATGAGACTTGTAGTTTTCAAAAATATTTTCATTTTTGATGAGACGCCGAATGAAAGCAGTTTAATCGCCGGCAACCGAAAACCCGCGATTTCCCGTAAATCCCTCGGCCCGTATAGTCGAATGTATACAAAGAAAGTAAGCAGGGAGTAAACTCATTTCCCGAACGATTTTTAAAATTATTTTTTCACCACTAAAACCCATGAGACTTGTAGTTTTCAAAAATATTTTCATTTTTGATGAGACGCCGAATGAAAGCAGTTTAATCGCCGGCAACCGAAAACCCGCGATTTCCCGTAAATCCCGTATAGTCGAATGTATACAAAGAAAGTAAGCAGGGAGTAAACTCATTTCCCGAACGATTTTTAAAATTATTTTTTCACCACTAAAACCCATGAGACTTGTAGTTTTCAAAAATATTTTCATTTTTGATGAGACGCCGAATGAAAGCAGTTTAATCGCCGGCAACCGAAAACCCGCGATTTCCCGTAAATCCCGGATCGGCCCGTATAGTCGAATGTATACAAAGAAAGTAAGCAGGGAGTAAACTCATTTCCCGAACGATTTTTAAAATTATTTTTTCACCACTAAAACCCATGAGACTTGTAGTTTTCAAAAAATTTTCATTTTTGATGAGACGCCGAATGAAAGCAGTTTAATCGCCGGCAACCGAAAACCCGCGATTTCCCGTAAATCCCGGATCGGCCCGTATAGTCGAATGTATACAAAGAAAGTAAGCAGGGAGTAAACTCATTTCCCGAACGATTTTTAAAATTATTTTTTCACCACTAAAACCCATGAGACTTGTAGTTTTCAAAAATATTTTCATTTTTGATGAGACGCCGAATGAAAGCAGTTTAATCGCCGGCAACCGAAAACCCGCGATTTCCCGTAAATCCCGGTCGGCCCGTATAGTCGAATGTATACAAAGAAAGTAAGCAGGGAGTAAACTCATTTCCCGAACGATTTTTAAAATTATTTTTTCACCACTAAAACCCATGAGACTTGTAGTTTTCAAAAATATTTTCATTTTTGATGAGACGCCGAATGAAAGCAGTTTAATCGCCGGCAACCGAAAACCCGCGATTTCCCGTAAATCCCGTATAGTCGAATGTATACAAAGAAAGTAAGCAGGGAGTAAACTCATTTCCCGAACGATTTTTAAAATTATTTTTTCACCACTAAAACCCATGAGACTTGTAGTTTTCAAAAATATTTTCATTTTTGATGAGACGCCGAATGAAAGCAGTTTAATCGCCGGCAACCGAAAACCCGCGATTTCCCGTAAATCCCGGTCGGCCCGTATAGTCGAATGTATACAAAGAAAGTAAGCAGGGAGTAAACTCATTTCCCGAACGATTTTTAAAATTATTTTTTCACCACTAAAACCCATGAGACTTGTAGTTTTCAAAAATATTTTCATTTTTGATGAGACGCCGAATGAAAGCAGTTTAATCGCCGGCAACCGAAAACCCGCGATTTCCCGTAAATCCCGGCTCGGCCCGTATAGTCGAATGTATACAAAGAAAGTAGCAGGGAGTAAACTCATTTCCCGAACGATTTTTAAAATTATTTTTTCACCACTAAAACCCATGAGACTTGTAGTTTTCAAAAATATTTTCATTTTTGATGAGACGCCGAATGAAAGCAGTTTAATCGCCGGCAACCGAAAACCCGCGATTTCCCGTAAATCCCGTATAGTCGAATGTATACAAAGAAAGTAAGCAGGGAGTAAACTCATTTCCCGAACGATTTTTAAAATTATTTTTTCACCACTAAAACCCATGAGACTTGTAGTTTTCAAAAATATTTTCATTTTTGATGAGACGCCGAATGAAAGCAGTTTAATCGCCGGCAACCGAAAACCCGCGATTTCCCGTAAATCCCGGCTCGGCCCGTATAGTCGAATGTATACAAAGAAAGTAAGCAGGGAGTAAACTCATTTCCCGAACGATTTTTAAAATTATTTTTTCACCACTAAAACCCATGAGACTTGTAGTTTTCAAAAATATTTTCATTTTTGATGAGACGCCGAATGAAAGCAGTTTAATCGCCGGCAACCGAAAACCCGCGATTTCCCGTAAATCCCTCGGCCCGTATAGTCGAATGTATACAAAGAAAGTAAGCAGGGAGTAAACTCATTTCCCGAACGATTTTTAAAATTATTTTTTCACCACTAAAACCCATGAGACTTGTAGTTTTCAAAAATATTTTCATTTTTGATGAGACGCCGAATGAAAGCAGTTTAATCGCCGGCAACCGAAAACCCGCGATTTCCCGTAAATCCCGGCTCGGCCCGTATAGTCGAATGTATACAAAGAAAGTAGCAGGGAGTAAACTCATTTCCCGAACGATTTTTAAAATTATTTTTTCACCACTAAAACCCATGAGACTTGTAGTTTTCAAAAATATTTTCATTTTTGATGAGACGCCGAATGAAAGCAGTTTAATCGCCGGCAACCGAAAACCCGCGATTTCCCGTAAATCCCGTATAGTCGAATGTATACAAAGAAAGTAAGCAGGGAGTAAACTCATTTCCCGAACGATTTTTAAAATTATTTTTTCACCACTAAAACCCATGAGACTTGTAGTTTTCAAAAATATTTTCATTTTTGATGAGACGCCGAATGAAAGCAGTTTAATCGCCGGCAACCGAAAACCCGCGATTTCCCGTAAATCCCGGATCGGCCGTATAGTCGAATGTATACAAAGAAAGTAAGCAGGAGTAAACTCATTTCCCGAACGATTTTTAAAATTATTTTTTCACCACTAAAACCCATGAGACTTGTAGTTTTCAAAAATATTTTCATTTTTGATGAGACGCCGAATGAAAGCAGTTTAATCGCCGGCAACCGAAAACCCGCGATTTCCCGTAAATCCCGTATAGTCGAATGTATACAAAGAAAGTAAACTCATTTCCCGAACGATTTTTAAAATTATTTTTTCACCACTAAAACCCATGAGACTTGTAGTTTTCAAAAATATTTTCATTTTTGATGAGACGCCGAATGAAAGCAGTTTAATCGCCGGCAACCGAAAACCCGCGATTTCCCGTAAATCCCGGGATCGGCCCGTATAGTCGAATGTATACAAAGAAAGTAAGCAGGGAGTAAACTCATTTCCCGAACGATTTTTAAAATTATTTTTTCACCACTAAAACCCATGAGACTTGTAGTTTTCAAAAATATTTTCATTTTTGATGAGACGCCGAATGAAAGCAGTTTAATCGCCGGCAACCGAAAACCCGCGATTTCCCGTAAATCCCGTCGGCCCGTATAGTCGAATGTATACAAAGAAAGTAGCAGGGAGTAAACTCATTTCCCGAACGATTTTTAAAATTATTTTTTCACCACTAAAACCCATGAGACTTGTAGTTTTCAAAAATATTTTCATTTTTGATGAGACGCCGAATGAAAGCAGTTTAATCGCCGGCAACCGAAAACCCGCGATTTCCCGTAAATCCCGTATAGTCGAATGTATACAAAGAAAGTAAGCAGGGAGTAAACTCATTTCCCGAACGATTTTTAAAATTATTTTTTCACCACTAAAACCCATGAGACTTGTAGTTTTCAAAAATATTTTCATTTTTGATGAGACGCCGAATGAAAGCAGTTTAATCGCCGGCAACCGAAAACCCGCGATTTCCCGTAAATCCCGGTCGGCCCGTATAGTCGAATGTATACAAAGAAAGTAAGCAGGAGTAAACTCATTTCCCGAACGATTTTTAAAATTATTTTTTCACCACTAAAACCCATGAGACTTGTAGTTTTCAAAAATATTTTCATTTTTGATGAGACGCCGAATGAAAGCAGTTTAATCGCCGGCAACCGAAAACCCGCGATTTCCCGTAAATCCCGGCTCGGCCGTATAGTCGAATGTATACAAAGAAAAGCAGGGAGTAAACTCATTTCCCGAACGATTTTTAAAATTATTTTTTCACCACTAAAACCCATGAGACTTGTAGTTTTCAAAAATATTTTCATTTTTGATGAGACGCCGAATGAAAGCAGTTTAATCGCCGGCAACCGAAAACCCGCGATTTCCCGTAAATCCCGTATAGTCGAATGTATACAAAGAAAGTAAGCAGGGAGTAAACTCATTTCCCGAACGATTTTTAAAATTATTTTTTCACCACTAAAACCCATGAGACTTGTAGTTTTCAAAAATATTTTCATTTTTGATGAGACGCCGAATGAAAGCAGTTTAATCGCCGGCAACCGAAAACCCGCGATTTCCCGTAAATCCCGTATAGTCGAATGTATACAAAGAAAGTAAGCAGGGAGTAAACTCATTTCCCGAACGATTTTTAAAATTATTTTTTCACCACTAAAACCCATGAGACTTGTAGTTTTCAAAAATATTTTCATTTTTGATGAGACGCCGAATGAAAGCAGTTTAATCGCCGGCAACCGAAAACCCGCGATTTCCCGTAAATCCCGTATAGTCGAATGTATACAAAGAAAGTAAGCAGGGAGTAAACTCATTTCCCGAACGATTTTTAAAATTATTTTTTCACCACTAAAACCCATGAGACTTGTAGTTTTCAAAAATATTTTCATTTTTGATGAGACGCCGAATGAAAGCAGTTTAATCGCCGGCAACCGAAAACCCGCGATTTCCCGTAAATCCCGTCGGCCCGTATAGTCGAATGTATACAAAGAAAGTAAGCAGGGAGTAAACTCATTTCCCGAACGATTTTTAAAATTATTTTTTCACCACTAAAACCCATGAGACTTGTAGTTTTCAAAAATATTTTCATTTTTGATGAGACGCCGAATGAAAGCAGTTTAATCGCCGGCAACCGAAAACCCGCGATTTCCCGTAAATCCCGTATAGTCGAATGTATACAAAGAAAGTAAGCAGGGAGTAAACTCATTTCCCGAACGATTTTTAAAATTATTTTTTCACCACTAAAACCCATGAGACTTGTAGTTTTCAAAAATATTTTCATTTTTGATGAGACGCCGAATGAAAGCAGTTTAATCGCCGGCAACCGAAAACCCGCGATTTCCCGTAAATCCGGATCCCGTATAGTCGAATGTATACAAAGAAAGTAAGCAGGGAGTAAACTCATTTCCCGAACGATTTTTAAAATTATTTTTTCACCACTAAAACCCATGAGACTTGTAGTTTTCAAAAATATTTTCATTTTTGATGAGACGCCGAATGAAAGCAGTTTAATCGCCGGCAACCGAAAACCCGCGATTTCCCGTAAATCCCGTATAGTCGAATGTATACAAAGAAAGTAAGCAGGGAGTAAACTCATTTCCCGAACGATTTTTAAAATTATTTTTTCACCACTAAAACCCATGAGACTTGTAGTTTTCAAAAATATTTTCATTTTTGATGAGACGCCGAATGAAAGCAGTTTAATCGCCGGCAACCGAAAACCCGCGATTTCCCGTAAATCCCGTATAGTCGAATGTATACAAAGAAAGTAAGCAGGGAGTAAACTCATTTCCCGAACGATTTTTAAAATTATTTTTTCACCACTAAAACCCATGAGACTTGTAGTTTTCAAAAATATTTTCATTTTTGATGAGACGCCGAATGAAAGCAGTTTAATCGCCGGCAACCGAAAACCCGCGATTTCCCGTAAATCCCGTATAGTCGAATGTATACAAAGAAAGTAAGCAGGGAGTAAACTCATTTCCCGAACGATTTTTAAAATTATTTTTTCACCACTAAAACCCATGAGACTTGTAGTTTTCAAAAATATTTTCATTTTTGATGAGACGCCGAATGAAAGCAGTTTAATCGCCGGCAACCGAAAACCCGCGATTTCCCGTAAATCCCGGTCGGCCCGTATAGTCGAATGTATACAAAGAAAGTAAGCAGGGAGTAAACTCATTTCCCGAACGATTTTTAAAATTATTTTTTCACCACTAAAACCCATGAGACTTGTAGTTTTCAAAAATATTTTCATTTTTGATGAGACGCCGAATGAAAGCAGTTTAATCGCCGGCAACCGAAAACCCGCGATTTCCCGTAAATCCCGTATAGTCGAATGTATACAAAGAAAGTAAGCAGGGAGTAAACTCATTTCCCGAACGATTTTTAAAATTATTTTTTCACCACTAAAACCCATGAGACTTGTAGTTTTCAAAAATATTTTCATTTTTGATGAGACGCCGAATGAAAGCAGTTTAATCGCCGGCAACCGAAAACCCGCGATTTCCCGTAAATCCCGTCGGCCCGTATAGTCGAATGTATACAAAGAAAGTAAGCAGGGAGTAAACTCATTTCCCGAACGATTTTTAAAATTATTTTTTCACCACTAAAACCCATGAGACTTGTAGTTTTCAAAAATATTTTCATTTTTGATGAGACGCCGAATGAAAGCAGTTTAATCGCCGGCAACCGAAAACCCGCGATTTCCCGTAAATCCCGTATAGTCGAATGTATACAAAGAAAGTAAGCAGGGAGTAAACTCATTTCCCGAACGATTTTTAAAATTATTTTTTCACCACTAAAACCCATGAGACTTGTAGTTTTCAAAAATATTTTCATTTTTGATGAGACGCCGAATGAAAGCAGTTTAATCGCCGGCAACCGAAAACCCGCGATTTCCCGTAAATCCCGTATAGTCGAATGTATACAAAGAAAGTAAGCAGGGAGTAAACTCATTTCCCGAACGATTTTTAAAATTATTTTTTCACCACTAAAACCCATGAGACTTGTAGTTTTCAAAAATATTTTCATTTTTGATGAGACGCCGAATGAAAGCAGTTTAATCGCCGGCAACCGAAAACCCGCGATTTCCCGTAAATCCCGTATAGTCGAATGTATACAAAGAAAGTAAGCAGGGAGTAAACTCATTTCCCGAACGATTTTTAAAATTATTTTTTCACCACTAAAACCCATGAGACTTGTAGTTTTCAAAAATATTTTCATTTTTGATGAGACGCCGAATGAAAGCAGTTTAATCGCCGGCAACCGAAAACCCGCGATTTCCCGTAAATCCCGTCGGCCCGTATAGTCGAATGTATACAAAGAAAGTAAGCAGGGAGTAAACTCATTTCCCGAACGATTTTTAAAATTATTTTTTCACCACTAAAACCCATGAGACTTGTAGTTTTCAAAAATATTTTCATTTTTGATGAGACGCCGAATGAAAGCAGTTTAATCGCCGGCAACCGAAAACCCGCGATTTCCCGTAAATCCCGTATAGTCGAATGTATACAAAGAAAGTAAGCAGGGAGTAAACTCATTTCCCGAACGATTTTTAAAATTATTTTTTCACCACTAAAACCCATGAGACTTGTAGTTTTCAAAAATATTTTCATTTTTGATGAGACGCCGAATGAAAGCAGTTTAATCGCCGGCAACCGAAAACCCGCGATTTCCCGTAAATCCCGGCGGCCCGTATAGTCGAATGTATACAAAGAAAGTAAGCAGGGAGTAAACTCATTTCCCGAACGATTTTTAAAATTATTTTTTCACCACTAAAACCCATGAGACTTGTAGTTTTCAAAAATATTTTCATTTTTGATGAGACGCCGAATGAAAGCAGTTTAATCGCCGGCAACCGAAAACCCGCGATTTCCCGTAAATCCCGTATAGTCGAATGTATACAAAGAAAGTAAGCAGGGAGTAAACTCATTTCCCGAACGATTTTTAAAATTATTTTTTCACCACTAAAACCCATGAGACTTGTAGTTTTCAAAAATATTTTCATTTTTGATGAGACGCCGAATGAAAGCAGTTTAATCGCCGGCAACCGAAAACCCGCGATTTCCCGTAAATCCCGTATAGTCGAATGTATACAAAGAAAGTAAGCAGGGAGTAAACTCATTTCCCGAACGATTTTTAAAATTATTTTTTCACCACTAAAACCCATGAGACTTGTAGTTTTCAAAAATATTTTCATTTTTGATGAGACGCCGAATGAAAGCAGTTTAATCGCCGGCAACCGAAAACCCGCGATTTCCCGTAAATCCCGGTCGGCCCGTATAGTCGAATGTATACAAAGAAAGTAAGCAGGGAGTAAACTCATTTCCCGAACGATTTTTAAAATTATTTTTTCACCACTAAAACCCATGAGACTTGTAGTTTTCAAAAATATTTTCATTTTTGATGAGACGCCGAATGAAAGCAGTTTAATCGCCGGCAACCGAAAACCCGCGATTTCCCGTAAATCCCGTATAGTCGAATGTATACAAAGAAAGTAAGCAGGGAGTAAACTCATTTCCCGAACGATTTTTAAAATTATTTTTTCACCACTAAAACCCATGAGACTTGTAGTTTTCAAAAATATTTTCATTTTTGATGAGACGCCGAATGAAAGCAGTTTAATCGCCGGCAACCGAAAACCCGCGATTTCCCGTAAATCCCGTATAGTCGAATGTATACAAAGAAAGTAAGCAGGGAGTAAACTCATTTCCCGAACGATTTTTAAAATTATTTTTTCACCACTAAAACCCATGAGACTTGTAGTTTTCAAAAATATTTTCATTTTTGATGAGACGCCGAATGAAAGCAGTTTAATCGCCGGCAACCGAAAACCCGCGATTTCCCGTAAATCCCGTATAGTCGAATGTATACAAAGAAAGTAAGCAGGGAGTAAACTCATTTCCCGAACGATTTTTAAAATTATTTTTTCACCACTAAAACCCATGAGACTTGTAGTTTTCAAAAATATTTTCATTTTTGATGAGACGCCGAATGAAAGCAGTTTAATCGCCGGCAACCGAAAACCCGCGATTTCCCGTAAATCCGGCTCGGCCCGTATAGTCGAATGTATACAAAGAAAGTAAGCAGGGAGTAAACTCATTTCCCGAACGATTTTTAAAATTATTTTTTCACCACTAAAACCCATGAGACTTGTAGTTTTCAAAAATATTTTCATTTTTGATGAGACGCCGAATGAAAGCAGTTTAATCGCCGGCAACCGAAAACCCGCGATTTCCCGTAAATCCCGTATAGTCGAATGTATACAAAGAAAGTAAGCAGGGAGTAAACTCATTTCCCGAACGATTTTTAAAATTATTTTTTCACCACTAAAACCCATGAGACTTGTAGTTTTCAAAAATATTTTCATTTTTGATGAGACGCCGAATGAAAGCAGTTTAATCGCCGGCAACCGAAAACCCGCGATTTCCCGTAAATCCTCGGCCCGTATAGTCGAATGTATACAAAGAAAGTAAGCAGGGAGTAAACTCATTTCCCGAACGATTTTTAAAATTATTTTTTCACCACTAAAACCCATGAGACTTGTAGTTTTCAAAAATATTTTCATTTTTGATGAGACGCCGAATGAAAGCAGTTTAATCGCCGGCAACCGAAAACCCGCGATTTCCCGTAAATCCCGTATAGTCGAATGTATACAAAGAAAGTAAGCAGGGTGTAAACTCATTTCCCGAACGATTTTTAAAATTATTTTTTCACCACTAAAACCCATGAGACTTGTAGTTTTCAAAAATATTTTCATTTTTGATGAGACGCCGAATGAAAGCAGTTTAATCGCCGGCAACCGAAAACCCGCGATTTCCCGTAAATCCCGTATAGTCGAATGTATACAAAGAAAGTAAGCAGGGAGTAAACTCATTTCCCGAACGATTTTTAAAATTATTTTTTCACCACTAAAACCCATGAGACTTGTAGTTTTCAAAAATATTTTCATTTTTGATGAGACGCCGAATGAAAGCAGTTTAATCGCCGGCAACCGAAAACCCGCGATTTCCCGTAAATCCGGCTCGGCCGTATAGTCGAATGTATACAAAGAAAGTAAGCAGGGAGTAAACTCATTTCCCGAACGATTTTTAAAATTATTTTTTCACCACTAAAACCCATGAGACTTGTAGTTTTCAAAAATATTTTCATTTTTGATGAGACGCCGAATGAAAGCAGTTTAATCGCCGGCAACCGAAAACCCGCGATTTCCCGTAAATCCCGTATAGTCGAATGTATACAAAGAAAGTAAGCAGGGAGTAAACTCATTTCCCGAACGATTTTTAAAATTATTTTTTCACCACTAAAACCCATGAGACTTGTAGTTTTCAAAAATATTTTCATTTTTGATGAGACGCCGAATGAAAGCAGTTTAATCGCCGGCAACCGAAAACCCGCGATTTCCCGTAAATCCCGTATCGGCAGTCGAATGTATACAAAGAAAGTAAGCAGGGAGTAAACTCATTTCCCGAACGATTTTTAAAATTATTTTTTCACCACTAAAACCCATGAGACTTGTAGTTTTCAAAATATTTTCATTTTTGATGAGACGCCGAATGAAAGCAGTTTAATCGCCGGCAACCGAAAACCCGCGATTTCCCGTAAATCCCGTCGGCCGTATAGTCGAATGTATACAAAGAAAGTAAGCAGGGAGTAAACTCATTTCCCGAACGATTTTTAAAATTATTTTTTCACCACTAAAACCCATGAGACTTGTAGTTTTCAAAAATATTTTCATTTTTGATGAGACGCCGAATGAAAGCAGTTTAATCGCCGGCAACCGAAAACCCGCGATTTCCCGTAAATCCGGCTCGGCCCGTTAGTCGAATGTATACAAAGAAAGTAAGCAGGGAGTAAACTCATTTCCCGAACGATTTTTAAAATTATTTTTTCACCACTAAAACCCATGAGACTTGTAGTTTTCAAAAATATTTTCATTTTTGATGAGACGCCGAATGAAAGCAGTTTAATCGCCGGCAACCGAAAACCCGCGATTTCCCGTAAATCCGCTCGGCCCGTATAGTCGAATGTATACAAAGAAAGTAAGCAGGGAGTAAACTCATTTCCCGAACGATTTTTAAAATTATTTTTTCACCACTAAAACCCATGAGACTTGTAGTTTTCAAAAATATTTTCATTTTTGATGAGACGCCGAATGAAAGCAGTTTAATCGCCGGCAACCGAAAACCCGCGATTTCCCGTAAATCCCGTATAGTCGAATGTATACAAAGAAAGTAAGCAGGGAGTAAACTCATTTCCCGAACGATTTTTAAAATTATTTTTTCACCACTAAAACCCATGAGACTTGTAGTTTTCAAAAATATTTTCATTTTTGATGAGACGCCGAATGAAAGCAGTTTAATCGCCGGCAACCGAAAACCCGCGATTTCCCGTAAATCCCGATCGGCCGTATAGTCGAATGTATACAAAGAAAGTAAGCAGGGAGTAAACTCATTTCCCGAACGATTTTTAAAATTATTTTTTCACCACTAAAACCCATGAGACTTGTAGTTTTCAAAAATATTTTCATTTTTGATGAGACGCCGAATGAAAGCAGTTTAATCGCCGGCAACCGAAAACCCGCGATTTCCCGTAAATCCCGTCGGCCTATAGTCGAATGTATACAAAGAAAGTAAGCAGGGAGTAAACTCATTTCCCGAACGATTTTTAAAATTATTTTTTCACCACTAAAACCCATGAGACTTGTAGTTTTCAAAAAATTTTCATTTTTGATGAGACGCCGAATGAAAGCAGTTTAATCGCCGGCAACCGAAAACCCGCGATTTCCCGTAAATCCCGTCGGCCCGTATAGTCGAATGTATACAAAGAAAGTACAGGGAGTAAACTCATTTCCCGAACGATTTTTAAAATTATTTTTTCACCACTAAAACCCATGAGACTTGTAGTTTTCAAAAATATTTTCATTTTTGATGAGACGCCGAATGAAAGCAGTTTAATCGCCGGCAACCGAAAACCCGCGATTTCCCGTAAATCCCGGTCGGCCGTATAGTCGAATGTATACAAAGAAAGTAAGCAGGAGTAAACTCATTTCCCGAACGATTTTTAAAATTATTTTTTCACCACTAAAACCCATGAGACTTGTAGTTTTCAAAAATATTTTCATTTTTGATGAGACGCCGAATGAAAGCAGTTTAATCGCCGGCAACCGAAAACCCGCGATTTCCCGTAAATCCCGGTCGGCCCGTATAGTCGAATGTATACAAAGAAAGTAAGCAGGGAGTAAACTCATTTCCCGAACGATTTTTAAAATTATTTTTTCACCACTAAAACCCATGAGACTTGTAGTTTTCAAAAATATTTTCATTTTTGATGAGACGCCGAATGAAAGCAGTTTAATCGCCGGCAACCGAAAACCCGCGATTTCCCGTAAATCCGTATAGTCGAATGTATACAAAGAAAGTAAGCAGGGAGTAAACTCATTTCCCGAACGATTTTTAAAATTATTTTTTCACCACTAAAACCCATGAGACTTGTAGTTTTCAAAAATATTTTCATTTTTGATGAGACGCCGAATGAAAGCAGTTTAATCGCCGGCAACCGAAAACCCGCGATTTCCCGTAAATCCCGTCGGCCCGTATAGTCGAATGTATACAAAGAAAGTAAGCAGGGAGTAAACTCATTTCCCGAACGATTTTTAAAATTATTTTTTCACCACTAAAACCCATGAGACTTGTAGTTTTCAAAAATATTTTCATTTTTGATGAGACGCCGAATGAAAGCAGTTTAATCGCCGGCAACCGAAAACCCGCGATTTCCCGTAAATCCCGTATAGTCGAATGTATACAAAGAAAGTAAGCAGGGAGTAAACTCATTTCCCGAACGATTTTTAAAATTATTTTTTCACCACTAAAACCCATGAGACTTGTAGTTTTCAAAAATATTTTCATTTTTGATGAGACGCCGAATGAAAGCAGTTTAATCGCCGGCAACCGAAAACCCGCGATTTCCCGTAAATCCCGTCGGCCCGTATAGTCGAATGTATACAAAGAAAGTAAGCAGGGAGTAAACTCATTTCCCGAACGATTTTTAAAATTATTTTTTCACCACTAAAACCCATGAGACTTGTAGTTTTCAAAAATATTTTCATTTTTGATGAGACGCCGAATGAAAGCAGTTTAATCGCCGGCAACCGAAAACCCGCGATTTCCCGTAAATCCCGTATAGTCGAATGTATACAAAGAAAGTAAGCAGGGAGTAAACTCATTTCCCGAACGATTTTTAAAATTATTTTTTCACCACTAAAACCCATGAGACTTGTAGTTTTCAAAATATTTTCATTTTTGATGAGACGCCGAATGAAAGCAGTTTAATCGCCGGCAACCGAAAACCCGCGATTTCCCGTAAATCCCGTATAGTCGAATGTATACAAAGAAAGTAAGCAGGG
>JASGCC010002862.1:0-26317 GCA_030067915.1 Hydractinia echinata
AAGCAAGTTTAATCGCCGGCAACCGAAACCCGCGATTTTCGTAAATCCCGTATAGTCGAATGTATACAAAGAAAGTAAGCAGGAGTAAACTCATTTCCCGAACGATTTTTAAAAATTATTTTTTCAACCACTAAAACCCATGAGACTTGTAGTTTTCAAAATATTTTCATTTTTGATGAGACGCCGAATGAAAGCAGTTTAATCGCCGGCAACCGAAAACCCGCGATTTCCCGTAAATCCGTATAGTCGAATGTATACAAAGAAAGTAAGCAGGAGTAAACTCATTTCCCGAACGATTTTTAAAATTTTTTTTCACCACTAAAACCATGAGACTTGTAGTTTTCAAAAATATTTTCATTTTTGATGAGACGCCGAATGAAAGCAGTTTAATCGCCGGCAACCGAAAACCCGCGATTTCCCGTAAATCCCGTATAGTCGAATGTATACAAAGAAAGTAAGCAGGGAGTAAACTCATTTCCCGAACGATTTTTAAAATTATTTTTTCACCACTAAAACCCATGAGACTTGTAGTTTTCAAAAATATTTTCATTTTTGATGAGACGCCGAATGAAAGCAGTTTAATCGCCGGCAACCGAAAACCCGCGATTTCCCGTAAATCCCGTATAGTCGAATGTATACAAAGAAAGTAAGCAGGGAGTAAACTCATTTCCCGAACGATTTTTAAAATTATTTTTTCACCACTAAAACCATGAGACTTGTAGTTTTCAAAAATATTTTCATTTTTGATGAGACGCCGAATGAAAGCAGTTTAATCGCCGGCAACCGAAAACCCGCGATTTCCGTAATCCCGCTCGCCCGTATAGTCGAATGTATACAAAGAAAGTAAGCAGGGAGTAAACTCATTTCCCGAACGATTTTTAAAATTATTTTTTCACCACTAAAACCCATGAGACTTGTAGTTTTCAAATATTTTCATTTTTGATGAGACGCCGAATGAAAGCAGTTTAATCGCCGGCAACCGAAAACCCGCGATTTCCCGTAAATCCGTATAGTCGAATGTATACAAAGAAAGTAAGCAGGGAGTAAACTCATTTCCCGAACGATTTTTAAAATTATTTTTTCACCACTAAAACCCATGAGACTTGTAGTTTTCAAAAATATTTCATTTTGATGAGACGCCGAATGAAAGCAGTTTAATCGCCGGCAACCGAAAACCCGCGATTTCCCGTAAATCCGTATAGTCGAATGTATACAAAGAAAGTAAGCAGGGAGTAAACTCATTTCCCGAACGATTTTTAAAATTATTTTTTCACCACTAAAACCCATGAGACTTGTAGTTTTCAAAAATATTTTCATTTTTGATGAGACGCCGAATGAAAGCAGTTTAATCGCCGGCAACCGAAAACCCGCGATTTCCCGTAAATCCGTATAGTCGAATGTATACAAAGAAAGTAAGCAGGGAGTAAACTCATTTCCCGAAAGATTTTTAAAATTATTTTTTCACCACTAAAACCCATGAGACTTGTAGTTTTCAAAAATATTTTCATTTTTGATGAGACGCCGAATGAAAGCAGTTTAATCGCCGGCAACCGAAAACCCGCGATTTCCCGTAAATCCCGTATAGTCGAATGTATACAAAGAAAGTAAGCAGGGAGTAAACTCATTTCCCGAACGATTTTTTAAATTTATTTTTCACCACTAAAACCCATGAGACTTGTAGTTTTCAAAAATATTTCATTTTTGATGAGACGCCGAATGAAAGCAGTTTAATCGCCGGCAACCGAAAACCCGCGATTTCCCGTAAATCCCGGACTCGGCCCGTATAGTCGAATGTATACAAAGAAAGTAAGCAGGGAGTAAACTCATTTCCCGAACGATTTTTAAAAATTATTTTTTCACCACTAAAACCCATGAGACTTGTAGTTTTCAAAAATATTTTCATTTTTGATGAGACGCCGAATGAAAGCAGTTTAATCGCCGGCAACCGAAAACCCGCGATTTCCCGTAAATCCCGTATAGTCGAATGTATACAAAGAAAGTAAGCAGGGAGTAAACTCATTTCCCGAACGATTTTTAAAATTATTTTTTCACCACTAAAACCCATGAGACTTGTAGTTTTCAAAAATATTTTCATTTTTGATGAGACGCCGAATGAAAGCAGTTTAATCGCCGGCAACCGAAAACCCGCGATTTCCCGTAAATCCCGTATAGTCGAATGTATACAAAGAAAGTAAGCAGGGAGTAAACTCATTTCCCGAACGATTTTTTTTTTTTTCACCACTAAAACCCATGAGACTTGTAGTTTTCAAAAATTTTTCATTTTTGATGAGACGCCGAATGAAAGCAGTTTAATCGCCGGCAACCGAAAACCCGCGATTTCCCGTAAATCCCGTATAGTCGAATGTATACAAAGAAAGTAAGCAGGGAGTAAACTCATTTCCCGAACGATTTTTAAAATTATTTTTTCACCACTAAAACCATGAGACTTGTAGTTTTCAAAAAATTTTTCATTTTTGATGAGACGCCGAATGAAAGCAGTTTAATCGCCGGCAACCGAAAACCCGCGATTTCCCGTAAATCTCGTATAGTCGAATGTATACAAAGAAAGTAAGCAGGGAGTAAACTCATTTCCCAACGATTTTTAAAATTATTTTTCACCACTAAAACCCATGAGACTTGTAGTTTTCAAAAATTTTTCATTTTTGATGAGACGCCGAATGAAAGCAGTTTAATCGCCGGCAACCGAAAACCCGCGATTTCCCGTAAATCTCGTATAGTCGAATGTATACAAAGAAAGTAAGCAGGGAGTAAACTCATTTCCCGAACGATTTTTAAAATTATTTTTTCACCACTAAAACCCATGAGACTTGTAGTTTTCAAAAATATTTTCATTTTTGATGAGACGCCGAATGAAAGCAGTTTAATCGCCGGCAACCGAAAACCCGCGATTTCCCGTAAATCCCGGATCGGCCCGTTAGTCGAATGTATACAAAGAAAGTAAGCAGGGAGTAAACTCATTTCCCGAACGATTTTAAAATTATTTTTTCACCACTAAAACCCATGAGACTTGTAGTTTTCAAAAATATTTTCATTTTTGATGAGACGCCGAATGAAAGCAGTTTAATCGCCGGCAACCGAAAACCCGCGATTTCCCGTAAATCCCGTATAGTCGAATGTATACAAAGAAAGTAAGCAGGGAGTAAACTCATTTCCCGAACGATTTTTAAAATTATTTTTTCACCACTAAAACCCATGAGACTTGTAGTTTTCAAAAATATTTTCATTTTTGATGAGACGCCGAATGAAAGCAGTTTAATCGCCGGCAACCGAAAACCCGCGATTTCCCGTAAATCCCGTATAGTCGAATGTATACAAAGAAAGTAAGCAGGGAGTAAACTCATTTCCCGAACGATTTTTAAAATTATTTTTTCACCACTAAAACCCATGAGACTTGTAGTTTTCAAAAATATTTTCATTTTTGATGAGACGCCGAATGAAAGCAGTTTAATCGCCGGCAACCGAAAACCCGCGATTTCCCGTAAATCCCGTTCGGTAGTGAATGTATACAAAGAAAGTAAGCAGGGAGTAAACTCATTTCCCGAACGATTTTTAAAATTATTTTTTCACCACTAAAACCCATGAGACTTGTAGTTTTCAAAAATATTTTCATTTTTGATGAGACGCCGAATGAAAGCAGTTTAATCGCCGGCAACCGAAAACCCGCGATTTCCCGTAAATCCCGTATAGTCGAATGTATACAAAGAAAGTAAGCAGGGAGTAAACTCATTTCCCGAACGATTTTTAAAATTATTTTTTCACCACTAAAACCCATGAGACTTGTAGTTTTCAAAAAATTTTTCATTTTTGATGAGACGCCGAATGAAAGCAGTTTAATCGCCGGCAACCGAAAACCCGCGATTTCCCGTAAATCCCGGACTTGGCCCGTATAGTCGAATGTATACAAAGAAAGTAAGCAGGGAGTAAACTCATTTCCCGAACGATTTTTTTTTTTTTTACCACTAAAACCCATGAGACTTGTAGTTTTCAAAAATATTTTCATTTTTGATGAGACGCCGAATGAAAGCAGTTTAATCGCCGCAACCGAAAACCCGCGATTTCCCGTAAATCCCGTATAGTGGAATATATACAAAGAAAGTAAGCAGGGAGTAAACTCATTTCCCGAACGATTTTTAAAATTATTTTTTCACCACTAAAACCCATGAGACTTGTAGTTTTCAAAAATATTTTCATTTTTGATGAGACGCCGAATGAAAGCAGTTTAATCGCCGGCAACCGAAAACCCGCGATTTCCCGTAAATCCCGTGTATAGTGAATGTATACAAAGAAAGTAAGCAGGGAGTAAACTCATTTCCCGAACGATTTTTATTTTTTTTCACCACTAAAACCCATGAGACTTGTAGTTTTCAAAAATATTTTCATTTTTGATGAGACGCCGAATGAAAGCAGTTTAATCGCCGGAACCGAAAACCCGCGATTTCCCGTAAATCCCGTATAGTCGAATGTATACAAAGAAAGTAAGCAGGGAGTAAACTCATTTCCCGAACGATTTTTAAAATTATTTTTTCACACTAAAACCATGAGACTTGTAGTTTTCAAAAATTTTTCATTTTTGATGAGACGCCGAATGAAAGCAGTTTAATCGCCGGACCGAAAACCCGCGATTTCCCGTAAATCCCCTCGCCCGTATAGTGAATGTATACAAAGAAAGTACAGGGAGTAAACTCATTTCCCGAACGATTTTTAAAATTATTTTTTCACCACTAAAACCCATGAGACTTGTAGTTTTCAAAAATATTTTCATTTTTGATGAGACGCCGAATGAAAGCAGTTTAATCGCCGGCAACCGAAAACCCGCGATTTCCCGTAAATCCCGGCTCGGCCCGTATAGTCGAATGTATACAGAAAGTAAGCAGGGAGTAAACTCATTTCCCGAACGATTTTTAAAATTATTTTTTCACCACTAAAACCCATGAGACTTGTAGTTTTCAAAAATATTTCATTTTTGATGAGACGCCGAATGAAAGCAGTTTAATCGCCGGCAACCGAAAACCCGCGATTTCCCGTAAATCCCGTGGCCCGTATAGTCGAATGTATAAAAGAAAGTAAGCAGGGAGTAAACTCATTTCCCGAACGATTTTTAAAATTATTTTTTCACCACTAAAACCCATGAGACTTGTAGTTTTCAAAAAATATTTTCATTTTTGATGAGACGCCGAATGAAAGCAGTTTAATCGCCGGCAACCGAAAACCCGCGATTTCCGTAAATCCGTATAGTCGAATGTATACAAAGAAAGTAAGCAGGGAGTAAACTCATTTCCCGAACGATTTTTAAAATTATTTTTTCACCACTAAAACCCATGAGACTTGTAGTTTTCAAAAATATTTTCATTTTTGATGAGACGCCGAATGAAAGCAGTTTAATCGCCGGCAACCGAAAACCCGCGATTTCCCGTAAATCCCGTATAGTCGAATGTATACAAAGAAAGTAAGCAGGGAGTAAACTCATTTCCCGAACGATTTTTAAAATTATTTTTTCACCACTAAAACCCATGAGACTTGTAGTTTTCAAAAATATTTTCATTTTTGATGAGACGCCGAATGAAAGCAGTTTAATCGCCGGCAAACCGAAAACCCGCGATTTCCCGTAAATCCCGTATAGTGAATGTATACAAAGAAAGTAAGCAGGGAGTAAACTCATTTCCCGAACGATTTTTAAAATTATTTTTTACCACTAAAACCCATGAGACTTGTAGTTTTCAAAAAATTTTTCATTTTTGATGAGACGCCGAATGAAAGCAGTTTAATCGCCGGCAACCGAAAACCCGCGATTTTCCGTAAATCCCGTATAGTCGAATGTATACAAAGAAAGTAAGCAGGGAGTAAACTCATTTCCCGAACGATTTTTTAAAATTATTTTTTTTCACCACTAAAACCCATGAGACTTGTAGTTTTCAAAAATATTTTCATTTTTGATGAGACGCCGAATGAAAGCAGTTTAATCGCCGGCAACCGAAAACCCGCGATTTCCCGTAAATCCGTATAGTGAATGTATACAAAGAAAGTAAGCAGGGAGTAAACTCATTTCCCGAACGATTTTTAAAATTATTTTTTCACCACTAAAACCATGAGACTTGTAGTTTTTCAAAAATATTTTCATTTTTGATGAGACGCCGAATGAAAGCAGTTTAATCGCCGGCAACCGAAAACCCGCGATTTCCCGTAAATCCCGTCCGTATAGTCGAATGTATACAAAGAAAGTAAGCAGGGAGTAAACTCATTTCCCGAACGATTTTAAAATTATTTTTTCACCACTAAAACCATGAGACTTGTAGTTTTCAAAAATATTTTCATTTTTGATGAGACGCCGAATGAAAGCAGTTTAATCGCCGGCAACCGAAAACCCGCGATTTCCCGTAAATCCCGGTATAGTCGAATGTATACAAAGAAAGTAAGCAGGGAGTAAACTCATTTCCCGAACGATTTTTAAAATTATTTTTTCACCACTAAACCATGAGACTTGTAGTTTTCAAAAATATTTTCATTTTTGATGAGACGCCGAATGAAAGCAGTTTAATCGCCGGCAACCCAAAACCCGCGATTTCCCGTAAATCCCGTATAGTCGAATGTATACAAAGAAAGTAAGCAGGGAGTAAACTCATTTCCCGAACGATTTTTAAAATTATTTTTTCACACTAAAACCCATGAGACTTGTAGTTTTCAAAAATGTTTTCATTTTTGATGAGACGCCGAATGAAAGCAGTTTAATCGCCGGCAACCGAAAACCCGCGATTTTCCCGTAAATCTCGTATAGTCGAATGTATACAAAGAAAGTAAGCAGGGAGTAAACTCATTTCCCGAACGATTTTTAAAATATTTTTTCACGCACTAAAACCCATGAGACTTGTAGTTTTCAAAAATATTTTCATTTTTGATGAGACGCCGAATGAAAGCAGTTTAATCGCCGGCAACCGAAAACCCGCGATTTCCGTAAATCCCGGATCGCCCGTATAGTCGAATGTATACAAAGAAAGTAAGCAGGGAGTAAACTCATTTCCCGAACGATTTTTAAAATTATTTTTTCACCACTAAAACCCATGAGACTTGTAGTTTTCAAAATATTTTTCATTTTTGATGAGACGCCGAATGAAAGCAGTTTAATCGCCGGCAAACCGAAAACCGCGATTTCCCGTAAATCCCGGTATAGTCGAATGTATACAAAGAAAGTACAGGGAGTAAACTCATTTCCCGAACGATTTTTAAAATTATTTTTTCACCACTAAAACCCATGAGACTTGTAGTTTTCAAAAATATTTTCATTTTTGATGAGACGCCGAATGAAAGCAGTTTAATCGCCGGCAACCGAAAACCGCGATTTCCCGTAAATCCCGTATAGTCGAATGTATACAAAGAAAGTAAGCAGGGAGTAAACTCATTTCCCGAACGATTTTTAAAATTATTTTTTCACCACTAAAACCCATGAGACTTGTAGTTTTCAAAAATATTTTCATTTTTGATGAGACGCCGAATGAAAGCAGTTTAATCTCCGGAAACCGAAAACCCGCGATTTCCCGTAAATCCCGGCTCGGCCCGTATAGTCGAATGTATACAAAGAAAGTACAGGGAGTAAACTCATTTCCCGAACGATTTTTAAAATTATTTTTTCACCACTAAAACCATGAGACTTGTAGTTTTCAAAATATTTTCATTTTTGATGAGACGCCGAATGAAAGCAGTTTAATCGCCGGCAACCGAAAACCCGCGATTTCCCGTAAATCCGTCGTATAGTCGAATGTATACAAAGAAAGTACAGGGAGTAAACTCATTTCCCGAACGATTTTTAAAATTATTTTTTCACCACTAAAACCCATGAGACTTGTAGTTTTCAAAAATATTTTCATTTTTGATGAGACGCCGAATGAAAGCAGTTTAATCGCCGGCAACCGAAAACCCGCGATTTCCCGTAAATCCCGCTGTATAGTCGAATGTATACAAAGAAAGTAAGCAGGGAGTAAACTCATTTCCCGAACGATTTTTTTTTTTTTTTAAACCACTAAAACCCATGAGACTTGCAGTTTTCAAAAATATTTTCATTTTTGATGAGACGCCGAATGAAACAACGCCGGAAAAACCCGCGATTTCCGTAAATCCCGTATAGTGAATGTATACAAAGAAAGTAAGCAGGGAGTAAACTCATTTCCCGAACGATTTTTAAAATTATTTTTTCACCACTAAAACCCATGAGACTTGTAGTTTTCAAAAATATTTTCATTTTTGATGAGACGCCGAATGAAAGCAGTTTAATCGCCGGCAACCGAAAACCCGCGATTTCCCGTAAATCCCGGACTCGGCCGTATAGTCGAATGTATACAAAGAAAGTAAGCAGGGAGTAAACTCATTTCCCGAACGATTTTTTAATTATTTTTTTCACCACTAAAACCCATGAGACTTGTAGTTTTCAAAAATATTTTCATTTTTGATGAGACGCCGAATGAAAGCAGTTTAATCGCCGGCAACCGAAAACCCGCGATTTCCCGTAAATCCCGGGCTCGGCCCGTATAGTCGAATGTATACAAAGAAAGTACAGGGAGTAAACTCATTTCCCGAACGATTTTTAAAATTATTTTTTCACCACTAAAACCCATGAGACTTGTAGTTTTCAAAAATTTTTCATTTTTGATGAGACGCCGAATGAAAGCAGTTTAATCGCCGGCAACCGAAAACCCCGATTTCCCGTAAATCCCGGGCTCGGCCCGTATAGTCGATGTATACAAAGAAAGTACAGGGAGTAAACTCATTTCCCGAACGATTTTTAAAATTATTTTTTCACCACTAAAACCCATGAGACTTGTAGTTTTCAAAAATATTTTCATTTTTGATGAGACGCCGAATGAAAGCAGTTTAATCGCCGGCAACCGAAAACCCGCGATTTCCCGTAAATCCCGGACTTGGCCCGTATAGTCGAATGTATACAAAGAAAGTAAGCAGGGAGTAAACTCATTTCCCGAACGATTTTTTTTTTTTTTCACCACTAAAACCCATGAGACTTGTAGTTTTCAAAAATATTTTCATTTTTGATGAGACGCCGAATGAAAGCAGTTTAATCGCCGGCAACCGAAAACCCGCGATTTCCCGTAAATCCCGTATAGTCGAATGTATACAAAGAAAGTAAGCAGGGAGTAAACTCATTTCCCGAACGATTTTTAAAATTATTTTTTCACCACTAAAACCCATGAGACTTGTAGTTTTCAAAAATTTTCATTTTTGATGAGACGCCGAATGAAAGCAGTTTAATCGCCGCAACCGAAAACCCCGCGATTTCCCGTAAATCGTATAGTCGATATGTATACAAAGAAAGTAAGCAGGGAGTAAACTCATTTCCCGAACGATTTTTAAAATTATTTTTTCACCACTAAAACCCATGAGACTTGTAGTTTTCAAAAATATTTTCATTTTTGATGAGACGCCGAATGAAAGCAGTTTAATCGCCGGCAACCGAAAACCCGCGATTTCCCGTAAATCCCGGACTCGACCCGTATAGTCGAATGTATACAAAGAAAGTAAGCAGGGAGTAAACTCATTTCCCGAACGATTTTTAAAATTATTTTTTCACCACTAAAACCCATGAGACTTGTAGTTTTCAAAAATATTTTCATTTTTGATGAGACGCCGAATGAAAGCAGTTTAATCGCCGGCAACCGAAAACCCGCGATTTCCCGTAAATCCGGCTGGCCCGTATAGTCGAATGTATACAAAGAAAGTAAGCAGGGAGTAAACTCATTTCCCGAACGATTTTTTTTTTTTTACCACTAAAACCCATGAGACTTGTAGTTTTCAAAAATATTTTCATTTTTGATGAGACGCCGAATGAAAGCAGTTTAATCGCCGGCAACCGAAAACCCGCGATTTCCGTAAATCCCGTATAGTCGAATGTATACAAAGAAAGTAAGCAGGGAGTAAACTCATTTCCCGAACGATTTTTAAAATTATTTTTTCACCACTAAAACCCATGAGACTTGTAGTTTTCAAAAATATTTTCATTTTTGATGAGACGCCGAATGAAAGCAGTTTAATCGCCGGCAACCGAAAACCCGCGATTTCCCGTAAATCCCGGATGGCCGTATAGTCGAATGTATACAAAGAAAGTAAGCAGGGAGTAAACTCATTTCCGAACGATTTTTTTTTTTTTCCACTAAAACCCATGAGACTTGTAGTTTTCAAAAATATTTTCATTTTTGATGAGACGCCGAATGAAAGCAGTTTAATCGCCGGCAACCGAAAACCCGCGATTTCCCGTAAATCCCGTATAGTGGAATGTATACAAAGAAAGTAAGCAGGGAGTAAACTCATTTCCCGAACGATTTTAAAATTATTTTTTCACCACTAAAACCATGAGACTTGTAGTTTTCAAAAATATTTTCATTTTTGATGAGACGCCGAATGAAAGCAGTTTTAATCGCCGGCAACCGAAAACCGCGATTTCCGTAAATCCCGTATATGGAATGTATACAAAGAAAGTAAGCAGGGAGTAAACTCATTTCCGAACGATTTTTTTATTTTTACCACTAAACCCATGAGACTTGTAGTTTTCAAAATATTTTCATTTTTGATGAGAGGCCCGAATGAAAACAGTTTAATCGCCGGCAACCGAAAACCGCGATTTCCCGTAAATCCGGCTATAGTGAATGTATACAAAGAAAGTAAGCAGGGAGTAAACTCATTTCCCGAACGATTTTTAAATTATTTTTTCACCACTAAAACCATGAGACTTGTAGTTTTCAAAAATGTTTTCATTTTTGATGAGACGCGGAATGAAAGCAGTTAATCGCCGGCAACCGAAAACCCGCGATTTCCCGTAAATCCCGGATCGGCGTATATCGAATGTATACAAAGAAAGTAAGCAGGGAGTAAACTCATTTCCCGAACGATTTTTAAAATTATTTTTTCACCACTAAAACCCATGAGACTTGTAGTTTTCAAAAATATTTTCATTTTTGATGAGACGCCGAATGAAAGCAGTTTAATCGCCGGCAACCGAAAACCCGCGATTTCCCGTAAATCCCGTATAGTCGAATGTATACAAAGAAAGTAAGCAGGGAGTAAACTCATTTCCCGAACGATTTTTAAAATTATTTTTTCACCACTAAAACTCATGAGACTTGTAGTTTTCAAAAATATTTTCATTTTTGATGAGACGCCGAATGAAAGCAGTTTAATCGCCGGCAACCGAAAACCCGCGATTTCCCGTAAATCCGTATAGTCGAATGTATACAAAGAAAGTAAGCAGGGAGTAAACTCATTTCCCGAACGATTTTTTTTTTTTTCACCACTAAAACCCATGAGACTTGTAGTTTTCAAAAATATTTTCATTTTTGATGAGACGCCGAATGAAAGCAGTTTAATCGCCGGCAACCGAAAACCCGCGATTTCCCGTAAATCCCGGCTCGGCCCGTATAGTCGAATGTATACAAAGAAAGTAAGCAGGGAGTAAACTCATTTCCCGAACGATTTTTAAAATTATTTTTTCACCACTAAAACCCATGAGACTTGTAGTTTTCAAAAATATTTTCATTTTTGATGAGACGCCGAATGAAAGCAGTTTAATCGCCGGCAACCGAAAACCCGCGATTTCCCGTAAATCCCGTATAGTCGAATGTATACAAAGAAAGTAAGCAGGGAGTAAACTCATTTCCCGAACGATTTTTAAAATTATTTTTTCACCACTAAAACCCATGAGACTTGTAGTTTTCAAAAATATTTTCTTTTTTGAGGAAACGCCGAATGAAACCAGTTTAATCTCCGGAAACCAAAAAACCGCGATTTCCCGTAAATCCCGTATAGTCGAATGTATACAAAGAAAGTAAGCAGTAAACTTTTAAAAAATTATTTTTTCACCATTAAAACTCATGAGACTTGCAGTTTTCAAAAATATTTTCATTTTTGATGAGACGCCGAATGAAAGCAGTTTAATCGCCGGCAACCGAAAACCCGCGATTTCCCGTAAATCCCGTCGGCCGTATAGTCGAATGTATACAAAGAAAGTAAGCAGGGAGTAAACTCATTTCCCGAACGATTTTTAAAATTATTTTTTCACCACTAAAACCCATGAGACTTGTAGTTTTCAAAAATATTTTCATTTTTGATGAGACGCCGAATGAAAGCAGTTTAATCGCCGGCAACCGAAAACCCGCGATTTCCCGTAAATCCCGGCTCGGCCGTATAGTCGAATGTATACAAAGAAAGTACAGGGAGTAAACTCATTTCCCGAACGATTTTTAAAATTATTTTTTCACCACTAAAACCCATGAGACTTGTAGTTTTCAAAAATATTTTCGTTTTTGATGAGACGCCGAATGAAACCAGTTTAATCTCCGGAAACCGAAAACCCGCGATTTCCCGTAAATCCCGGCTCGCCGAATGAATGTATACAAAGAAAGTAAGCAGGGAGTAAACTCATTTCCCGAACGATTTTTAAAATTATTTTTTCACCACTAAAACCCATGAGACTTGTAGTTTTCAAAAAATTTTCATTTTTGATGAGACGCCGAATGAAAGCAGTTTAATCGCCGGCAACCGAAAACCCGCGATTTCCCGTAAATCCGTATAGTGGAATATATACAAAGAAAGTAAGCAGGGAGTAAACTCATTTCCCGAACGATTTTTTTTTTTTTCACCACTAAAACCCATGAGACTTGTAGTTTTCAAAAATATTTTCATTTTTGATGAGACGCCGAATGAAAGCAGTTTAATCGCCGGCAACCGAAAACCCGCGATTTCCCGTAAATCCGTATAGTCGAATGTATACAAAGAAAGTAAGCAGGGAGTAAACTCATTTCCCGAACGATTTTTAAAATTATTTTTTCACCACTAAAACCCATGAGACTTGTAGTTTTCAAAAATATTTTCATTTTTGATGAGACGCCGAATGAAAGCAGTTTAATCGCCGGCAACCGAAAATCCGCGATTTCCCGTAAATCCCGTATAGTCGAATGTATACAAAGAAAGTAAGCAGTAAGTAAAAAATTATTTTTTCACCATTAAAACTCATGAGACTTGTAGTTTTCAAAAATATTTTCATTTTTGATGAGACGCCGAATGAAAGCAGTTTAATCGCCGGCAACCGAAAACCCGCGATTTCCCGTAAATCCCGCTCGGCCCGTATAGTCGAATGTATACAAAGAAAGTACCCAGGGAGTAAACTCATTTCCCGAACGAATTTTAAAATTATTTTTTCACCACTAAAACCCATGAGACTTGTAGTTTTCAAAAATATTTTCATTTTTGATGAGACGCCGAATGAAAGCAGTTTAATCGCCGGCAACCGAAAACCCGCGATTTCCCGTAAATCCCGGGCTCGGCCCGTATAGTCGAATGTATACAAAGAAAGTAAGCAGGGAGTAAACTCATTTCCCGAACGATTTTTTTATTTTTTCACCACTAAAACCCATGAGACTTGTAGTTTTCAAAAATATTTTCATTTTTGATGAGACGCCGAATGAAAGCAGTTTAATCGCCGGCAACCGAAAACCCGCGATTTTCCGTAAATCCCGTATAGTCGAATGTATACAAAGAAAGTAAGCAGGGAGTAAACTCATTTCCCGAACGATTTTTAAAATTATTTTTTCACCACTAAAACCCATGAGACTTGTAGTTTTCAAAAATTTTCATTTTTGATGAGACGCCGAATGAAAGCAGTTTAATCGCCGGCAACCGAAAACCCGCGATTTCCCGTAAATCCGTATAGTCGAATGTATACAAAGAAAGTAAGCAGGGAGTAAACTCATTTCCCGAACGATTTTTAAAATTTTTTTTACCACTAAAACCCATGAGACTTGTAGTTTTCAAAAATATTTTCATTTTTGATGAGACGCCGAATGAAAGCAGTTTAATCGCCGGCAACCGAAAACCCGCGATTTCCCGTAAATCCGTATAGTCGAATGTATACAAAGAAAGTAAGCAGGGAGTAAACTCATTTCCCGAACGATTTTTAAAATTATTTTTTCACCACTAAAACCCATGAGACTTGTAGTTTTCAAAAAATTTTTCATTTTTGATGAGACGCCGAATGAAAGCAGTTTAATCGCCGGCAACCGAAAACCCGCGATTTCCCGTAAATCCGTATAGTCGAATGTATACAAAGAAAGTAAGCAGGGAGTAAACTCATTTCCCGAACGATTTTTAAAATTATTTTTTCACCACTAAAACCCATGAGACTTGTAGTTTTCAAAAATATTTTCATTTTTGATGAGACGCCGAATGAAAGCAGTTTAATCGCCGGCAACCGAAAACCCGCGATTTCCCGTAAATCCTCCCGTATAGTCGAATGTATACAAAGAAAGTAAGCAGGGAGTAAACTCATTTCCCGAACGATTTTTAAAATTATTTTTTCACCACTAAAACCCATGAGACTTGTAGTTTTCAAAAATATTTTCATTTTTGATGAGACGCCGAATGAAAGCAGTTTAATCGCCGGCAACCGAAAACCCGCGATTTCCCGTAAATCCCGTATAGTCGAATGTATACAAAGAAAGTAAGCAGGGAGTAAACTCATTTCCCGAACGATTTTTAAAATTATTTTTTCACCACTAAAACCCATGAGACTTGTAGTTTTCAAAAATATTTTCATTTTTGATGAGACGCCGAATGAAAGCAGTTTAATCGCCGGCAACCGAAAACCCGCGATTTCCCGTAAGTCCCGTATAGTCGAATGAACTATACAAAAAGACACACTCTGTACACTCCGCTCTTGCGCTCTTTTTAAAATTATTTTTTCACCACTAAAACCCATGAGACTTGTAGTTTTCAAAAATATTTTCATTTTTGATGAGACGCCGAATGAAAGCAGTTTAATCGCCGGCAACCGAAAACCCGCGATTTCCCGTAAATCCATCCCGTATAGTCGAATGTATACAAAGAAAGTAAGCAGGGAGTAAACTCATTTCCCGAACGATTTTTAAAATTATTTTTTCACCACTAAAACCCATGAGACTTGTAGTTTTCAAAAAATTTTTCATTTTTGATGAGACGCCGAATGAAAGCAGTTTAATCGCCGGCAACCGAAAACCCGCGATTTCCCGTAAATCCGTATAGTCGAATGTATACAAAGAAAGTAAGCAGGGAGTAAACTCATTTCCCGAACGATTTTTAAAATTATTTTTTCACCACTAAAACCCATGAGACTTGTAGTTTTCAAAAATATTTTCATTTTTGATGAGACGCCGAATGAAAGCAGTTTAATCGCCGGCAACCGAAAACCCGCGATTTCCCGTAAATCCCTCGGCCTATAGTCGAATGTATACAAAGAAAGTAAGCAGGGAGTAAACTCATTTCCCGAACGATTTTTAAAATTATTTTTTCACCACTAAAACCCATGAGACTTGTAGTTTTCAAAAATATTTTCATTTTTGATGAGACGCCGAATGAAAGCAGTTTAATCGCCGGCAACCGAAAACCCGCGATTTCCCGTAAATCCCGTATAGTCGAATGTATACAAAGAAAGTAAGCAGGGAGTAAACTCATTTCCCGAACGATTTTTAAAATTATTTTTTCACCACTAAAACCCATGAGACTTGTAGTTTTCAAAAATATTTTCATTTTTGATGAGACGCGGAATGAAAGCAGTTTAATCGCCGGCAACCGAAAACCCGCGATTTCCCGTAAATCGTATAGTCGAATGTATACAAAGAAAGTAAGCAGTAAACTCATTTAAAAATTATTTTTTCACCACTAAAACCCATGAGACTTGTAGTTTTCAAAAATATTTTCATTTTTGATGAGACGCCGAATGAAAGCAGTTTAATCGCCGGCAACCGAAAACCCGCGATTTCCCGTAAATCCCGCTGGCCGTATAGTCGAATGTATACAAAGAAAGTAAGCAGGGAGTAAACTCATTTCCCGAACGATTTTTAAAATTATTTTTTCACCACTAAAACCCATGAGACTTGTAGTTTTCAAAAATATTTTCATTTTTGATGAGACGCCGAATGAAAGCAGTTTAATCGCCGGCAACCGAAAACCCGCGATTTCCCGTAAATCCCTCGGCCGTATAGTCGAATGTATACAAAGAAAGTAAGCAGGGAGTAAACTCATTTCCCGAACGATTTTTAAAATTATTTTTCACCACTAAAACCCATGAGACTTGTAGTTTTCAAAAATATTTTCATTTTTGATGAGACGCCGAATGAAAGCAGTTTAATCGCCGGCAACCGAAAACCCGCGATTTCCCGTAAATCCCTCGGCCCGTATAGTCGAATGTATACAAAGAAAGTACAGGGAGTAAACTCATTTCCCGAACGATTTTTAAAATTATTTTTTCACCACTAAAACCCATGAGACTTGTAGTTTTCAAAAATATTTTCATTTTTGATGAGACGCCGAATGAAAGCAGTTTAATCGCCGGCAACCGAAAACCCGCGATTTCCCGTAAATCCCGTCGGCCCGTATAGTGAATGTATACAAAGAAAGTACAGGGAGTAAACTCATTTCCCGAACGATTTTTAAAATTATTTTTTCACCACTAAAACCCATGAGACTTGTAGTTTTCAAAAAATTTTCATTTTTGATGAGACGCCGAATGAAAGCAGTTTAATCGCCGGCAACCGAAAACCCGCGATTTCCCGTAAATCCCGTCGGCCCGTATAGTCGAATGTATACAAAGAAAGTACAGGGAGTAAACTCATTTCCCGAACGATTTTTAAAATTATTTTTTCACCACTAAAACCCATGAGACTTGTAGTTTTCAAAAATATTTTCATTTTTGATGAGACGCCGAATGAAAGCAGTTTAATCGCCGGCAACCGAAAACCCGCGATTTCCCGTAAATCCCGGCTCCCGTATAGTCGAATGTATACAAAGAAAGTAAGCAGGGAGTAAACTCATTTCCCGAACGATTTTTAAAATTATTTTTTCACCACTAAAACCCATGAGACTTGTAGTTTTCAAAAATATTTTCATTTTTGATGAGACGCCGAATGAAAGCAGTTTAATCGCCGGCAACCGAAAACCCGCGATTTCCCGTAAATCCGTATAGTCGAATGTATACAAAGAAAGTAAGCAGGGAGTAAACTCATTTCCCGAACGATTTTTAAAATTATTTTTTCACCACTAAAACCCATGAGACTTGTAGTTTTCAAAAATATTTTCATTTTTGATGAGACGCCGAATGAAAGCAGTTTAATCGCCGGCAACCGAAAACCCGCGATTTCCCGTAAATCCCGGTCGGCCGTATAGTCGAATGTATACAAAGAAAGTAAGCAGGGAGTAAACTCATTTCCCGAACGATTTTTAAAATTATTTTTTCACCACTAAAACCCATGAGACTTGTAGTTTTCAAAAATATTTTCATTTTTGATGAGACGCCGAATGAAAGCAGTTTAATCGCCGGCAACCGAAAACCCGCGATTTCCCGTAAATCCCGTATAGTCGAATGTATACAAAGAAAGTAAGCAGGGAGTAAACTCATTTCCCGAACGATTTTTAAAATTATTTTTTCACCACTAAAACCCATGAGACTTGTAGTTTTCAAAAATATTTTCATTTTTGATGAGACGCCGAATGAAAGCAGTTTAATCGCCGGCAACCGAAAACCCGCGATTTCCCGTAAATCCCGTATAGTCGAATGTATACAAAGAAAGTAAGCAGGGTAAAGTTTTTAAAATTATTTTTTCACCACTAAAACCCATGAGACTTGTAGTTTTCAAAAATATTTTCATTTTTGATGAGACGCCGAATGAAAGCAGTTTAATCGCCGGCAACCGAAAACCCGCGATTTCCCGTAAATCCCGGCTCGCCCGTATAGTCGAATGTATACAAAGAAAGTAAGCAGGGAGTAAACTCATTTCCCGAACGATTTTTTTATTTTTTCACCACTAAAACCCATGAGACTTGTAGTTTTCAAAAATATTTTCATTTTTGATGAGACGCCGAATGAAAGCAGTTTAATCGCCGGCAACCGAAAACCCGCGATTTCCCGTAAATCCCGTATAGTCGAATGTATACAAAGAAAGTAAGCAGGGAGTAAACTCATTTCCCGAACGATTTTTAAAATTATTTTTTCACACACAAAACACTCATGAGACTTGTAGTTTTCAAAAATATTTTCATTTTTGATGAGACGCCGAATGAAAGCAGTTTAATCGCCGGCAACCGAAAACCCGCGATTTCCCGTAAATCCCGGCTCGGCCGTATAGTGAATGTATACAAAGAAAGTACAGGGAGTAAACTCATTTCCCGAACGATTTTTAAAATTATTTTTTCACCACTAAAACCCATGAGACTTGTAGTTTTCAAAAATTTTTCATTTTTGATGAGACGCCGAATGAAAGCAGTTTAATTGCCGGCAACCGAAAACACGCGATTTCCCGTAAATCCCGGCTCGGCCCGTATAGTGGAATGTATACAAAGAAAGTAAGAAGGGAGTAAACTCATTTCCCGAACGATTTTTAAAATTATGTTTTCACCACTAAAACCCATGAGACTTGTAGTTTTCAAAAATATTTTCATTTTTGATGAGACGCCGAATGAAAGCAGTTTAATCGCCGGCAACCGAAAACCCGCGATTTCCCGTAAATCCCGGGCTTGGCCCGTATAGTCGAATGTATACAAAGAAAGTAAGCAGGGAGTAAACTCATTTCCCGAACGATTTTTTTTTTTTTCACCACTAAAACCCATGAGACTTGTAGTTTTCAAAAATATTTTCATTTTTGATGAGACGCCGAATGAAAGCAGTTTAATCGCCGGCAACCGAAAACCCGCGATTTCCCGTAAATCCCGTCTAGTCGAATGTATACAAAGAAAGTAAGCAGGGAGTAAACTCATTTCCCGAACGATTTTTAAAATTATTTTTTCACCACTAAAACCCATGAGACTTGTAGTTTTCAAAAATTTTCATTTTTGATGAGACGCCGAATGAAAGCAGTTTAATCGCCGGCAACCGAAAACCCGCGATTTCCCGTAAATCCCGGCTCGGCCGTATAGTCGAATGTATACAAAGAAAGTAAGCAGGGAGTAAACTCATTTCCCGAACGATTTTTAAAATTATTTTTTCACCACTAAAACCCATGAGACTTGTAGTTTTCAAAAATATTTTCATTTTTGATGAGACGCCGAATGAAAGCAGTTTAATCGCCGGCAACCGAAAACCCGCGATTTCCCGTAAATCCCGTATAGTCGAATGTATACAAAGAAAGTAAGCAGGGAGTAAACTCATTTCCCGAACGATTTTTAAAATTATTTTTTCACCACTAAAACCCATGAGACTTGTAGTTTTCAAAAATATTTTCATTTTTGATGAGACGCCGAATGAAAGCAGTTTAATCGCCGGCAACCGAAAACCCGCGATTTCCCGTAAATCCCGTATAGTCGAATGTATACAAAGAAAGTAAGCAGTAAACTCAAAAAATTATTTTTTCACCACTAAAACCCATGAGACTTGTAGTTTTCAAAAATATTTCATTTTTGATGAGACGCCGAATGAAAGCAGTTTAATCGCCGGCAACCGAAAACCCGCGATTTCCCGTAAATCCCGGCTGGCCCGTATAGTCGAATGTATACAAAGAAAGTAAGCAGGGAGTAAACTCATTTCCCGAACGATTTTTTTATTTTTTCACCACTAAAACCCATGAGACTTGTAGTTTTCAAAAATATTTTCATTTTTGATGAGACGCCGAATGAAAGCAGTTTAATCGCCGGCAACCGAAAACCCGCGATTTCCCGTAAATCCGTATAGTCGAATGTATACAAAGAAAGTAAGCAGGGAGTAAACTCATTTCCCGAACGATTTTTAAAATTATTTTTTCACCACTAAAACCCATGAGACTTGTAGTTTTCAAAAATATTTTCATTTTTGATGAGACGCCGAATGAAAGCAGTTTAATCGCCGGCAACCGAAAACCCGCGATTTCCCGTAAATCCCGTCGCCGTATAGTGAATGTATACAAAGAAAGTAAGCAGGGAGTAAACTCATTTCCCGAACGATTTTTAAAATTATTTTTTCACCACTAAAACCCATGAGACTTGTAGTTTTCAAAAATATTTTCATTTTTGATGAGACGCCGAATGAAAGCAGTTTAATCGCCGGCAACCGAAAACCCGCGATTTCCCGTAAATCGTATAGTCGAATGTATACAAAGAAAGTAAGCAGTAAGTAAAAAATTATTTTTTCACCATTAAAACTCATGAGACTTGTAGTTTTCAAAAATATTTTCATTTTTGATGAGACGCCGAATGAAAGCAGTTTAATCGCCGGCAACCGAAAACCCGCGATTTCCCGTAAATCCCGGACTTGGCCCGTATAGTCGAATGTATACAAAGAAAGTAAGCAGGGAGTAAACTCATTTCCCGAACGATTTTTTTATTTTTTCACCACTAAAACCCATGAGACTTGTAGTTTTCAAAAATATTTTCATTTTTGATGAGACGCCGAATGAAAGCAGTTTAATCGCCGGCAACCGAAAACCCGCGATTTCCCGTAAATCCCGTATAGTCGAATGTATACAAAGAAAGTAAGCAGGGAGTAAACTCATTTCCCGAACGATTTTTAAAATTATTTTTTCACCACTAAAACCCATGAGACTTGTAGTTTTCAAAAATATTTTCATTTTTGATGAGACGCCGAATGAAAGCAGTTTAATCGCCGGCAACCGAAAACCCGCGATTTCCCGTAAATCCCTCGCCGTATAGTCGAATGTATACAAAGAAAGTAAGCAGGGAGTAAACTCATTTCCCGAACGATTTTTAAAATTATTTTTTCACCACTAAAACCCATGAGACTTGTAGTTTTCAAAAATTTTCATTTTTGATGAGACGCCGAATGAAAGCAGTTTAATCGCCGGCAACCGAAAACCCGCGATTTCCCGTAAATCCCGTCGGCCCGTATAGTCGAATGTATACAAAGAAAGTACAGGGAGTAAACTCATTTCCCGAACGATTTTTAAAATTATTTTTTCACCACTAAAACCCATGAGACTTGTAGTTTTCAAAAATATTTTCATTTTTGATGAGACGCCGAATGAAAGCAGTTTAATCGCCGGCAACCGAAAACCCGCGATTTCCCGTAAATCCGGCTCGTATAGTCGAATGTATACAAAGAAAGTAAGCAGGGAGTAAACTCATTTCCCGAACGATTTTTTTTTTTTTCACCACTAAAACCCATGAGACTTGTAGTTTTCAAAAATATTTTCATTTTTGATGAGACGCCGAATGAAAGCAGTTTAATCGCCGGCAACCGAAAACCCGCGATTTCCCGTAAATCCCGTATAGTCGAATGTATACAAAGAAAGTAAGCAGGGAGTAAACTCATTTCCCGAACGATTTTTAAAATTATTTTTTCACCACTAAAACCCATGAGACTTGTAGTTTTCAAAAATATTTTCATTTTTGATGAGACGCCGAATGAAAGCAGTTTAATCGCCGGCAACCGAAAACCCGCGATTTCCCGTAAATCCCGGCTCGGCCCGTATAGTCGAATGTATACAAAGAAAGTAAGCAGGGAGTAAACTCATTTCCCGAACGATTTTTAAAATTATTTTTTCACCACTAAAACCCATGAGACTTGTAGTTTTCAAAAATATTTTCATTTTTGATGAGACGCCGAATGAAAGCAGTTTAATCGCCGGCAACCGAAAACCCGCGATTTCCCGTAAATCCCGTATAGTCGAATGTATACAAAGAAAGTAAGCAGGGAGTAAACTCATTTCCCGAACGATTTTTAAAATTATTTTTTCACCACTAAAACCCATGAGACTTGTAGTTTTCAAAAATATTTTCATTTTTGATGAGACGCCGAATGAAAGCAGTTTAATCGCCGGCAACCGAAAACCCGCGATTTCCCGTAAATCCCGTATAGTCGAATGTATACAAAGAAAGTAAGCAGTAAACTCAAAAAAATTATTTTTTCACCACTAAAACCATGAGACTTGTAGTTTTCAAAAATATTTTCATTTTTGATGAGACGCCGAATGAAAGCAGTTTAATCGCCGGCAACCGAAAACCCGCGATTTCCCGTAAATCCCGGCTCGGCCCGTATAGTCGAATGTATACAAAGAAAGTAAGCAGGGAGTAAACTCATTTCCCGAACGATTTTTTTTATTTTTTCACCACTAAAACCCATGAGACTTGTAGTTTTCAAAAATATTTTCATTTTTGATGAGACGCCGAATGAAAGCAGTTTAATCGCCGGCAACCGAAAACCCGCGATTTCCCGTAAATCCCGTATAGTCGAATGTATACAAAGAAAGTAAGCAGGGAGTAAACTCATTTCCCGAACGATTTTTAAAATTATTTTTTCACCACTAAAACCCATGAGACTTGTAGTTTTCAAAAATATTTTCATTTTTGATGAGACGCCGAATGAAAGCAGTTTAATCGCCGGCAACCGAAAACCCGCGATTTCCCGTAAATCCCGTCGGTATAGTGAATGTATACAAAGAAAGTACAGGGAGTAAACTCATTTCCCGAACGATTTTTAAAATTATTTTTTCACCACTAAAACCCATGAGACTTGTAGTTTTCAAAAATTTTTCATTTTTGATGAGACGCCGAATGAAAGCAGTTTAATCGCCGGCAACCGAAAACCCGCGATTTCCCGTAAATCCCTCGGCCCGTATAGTCGAATGTATACAAAGAAAGTAAGCAGGGAGTAAACTCATTTCCCGAACGATTTTTAAAATTTTTTTCACCACTAAAACCCATGAGACTTGTAGTTTTCAAAAATATTTTCATTTTTGATGAGACGCCGAATGAAAGCAGTTTAATCGCCGGCAACCGAAAACCCGCGATTTCCCGTAAATCCCGGCTCGGCCCGTATAGTCGAATGTATACAAAGAAAGTAAGCAGGGAGTAAACTCATTTCCCGAACGATTTTTTTATTTTTTCACCACTAAAACCCATGAGACTTGTAGTTTTCAAAAATATTTTCATTTTTGATGAGACGCCGAATGAAAGCAGTTTAATCGCCGGCAACCGAAAACCCGCGATTTCCCGTAAATCCCGTATAGTCGAATGTATACAAAGAAAGTAAGCAGGGAGTAAACTCATTTCCCGAACGATTTTTAAAATTATTTTTTCACCACTAAAACCCATGAGACTTGTAGTTTTCAAAAATATTTTCATTTTTGATGAGACGCCGAATGAAAGCAGTTTAATCGCCGGCAACCGAAAACCCGCGATTTCCCGTAAATCCCGGCTCGGCCCGTATAGTCGAATGTATACAAAGAAAGTAAGCAGGGAGTAAACTCATTTCCCGAACGATTTTTAAAATTATTTTTTCACCACTAAAACCCATGAGACTTGTAGTTTTCAAAAATATTTTCATTTTTGATGAGACGCCGAATGAAAGCAGTTTAATCGCCGGCAACCGAAAACCCGCGATTTCCCGTAAATCCCGTATAGTCGAATGTATACAAAGAAAGTAAGCAGGGAGTAAACTCATTTCCCGAACGATTTTTAAAATTATTTTTTCACCACTAAAACCCATGAGACTTGTAGTTTTCAAAAATATTTTCATTTTTGATGAGACGCCGAATGAAAGCAGTTTAATCGCCGGCAACCGAAAACCCGCGATTTCCCGTAAATCCCGTATAGTCGAATGTATACAAAGAAAGTAAGCAGTAAACTAAACGAAATTATTTTTTCACACCACTAAAACCCATGAGACTTGTAGTTTTCAAAAATATTTTCATTTTTGATGAGACGCCGAATGAAAGCAGTTTAATCGCCGGCAACCGAAAACCCGCGATTTCCCGTAAATCCCGTCCGTATAGTCGAATGTATACAAAGAAAGTAAGCAGGGAGTAAACTCATTTCCCGAACGATTTTTTTATTTTTTCACCACTAAAACCCATGAGACTTGTAGTTTTCAAAAATATTTTCATTTTTGATGAGACGCCGAATGAAAGCAGTTTAATCGCCGGCAACCGAAAACCCGCGATTTCCCGTAAATCCCGTATAGTCGAATGTATACAAAGAAAGTAAGCAGGGAGTAAACTCATTTCCCGAACGATTTTTAAAATTATTTTTTCACCACTAAAACCCATGAGACTTGTAGTTTTCAAAAATATTTTCATTTTTGATGAGACGCCGAATGAAAGCAGTTTAATCGCCGGCAACCGAAAACCCGCGATTTCCCGTAAATCCCGTCGGTATAGTGAATGTATACAAAGAAAGTAAGCAGGGAGTAAACTCATTTCCCGAACGATTTTTAAAATTATTTTTTCACCACTAAAACCCATGAGACTTGTAGTTTTCAAAAAATTTTCATTTTTGATGAGACGCCGAATGAAAGCAGTTTAATCGCCGGCAACCGAAAACCCGCGATTTCCCGTAAATCCCGGCTCGGCCGTATAGTCGAATGTATACAAAGAAAGTACAGGGAGTAAACTCATTTCCCGAACGATTTTTAAAATTATTTTTTCACCACTAAAACCCATGAGACTTGTAGTTTTCAAAAATATTTTCATTTTTGATGAGACGCCGAATGAAAGCAGTTTAATCGCCGGCAACCGAAAACCCGCGATTTCCCGTAAATCCGGCTGCCCGTATAGTCGAATGTATACAAAGAAAGTAAGCAGGGAGTAAACTCATTTCCCGAACGATTTTTTTTTTTTTCACCACTAAAACCCATGAGACTTGTAGTTTTCAAAAATATTTTCATTTTTGATGAGACGCCGAATGAAAGCAGTTTAATCGCCGGCAACCGAAAACCCGCGATTTCCCGTAAATCCCGTATAGTCGAATGTATACAAAGAAAGTAAGCAGGGAGTAAACTCATTTCCCGAACGATTTTTAAAATTATTTTTTCACCACTAAAACCCATGAGACTTGTAGTTTTCAAAAATATTTTCATTTTTGATGAGACGCCGAATGAAAGCAGTTTAATCGCCGGCAACCGAAAACCCGCGATTTCCCGTAAATCCCGTCGGCCCGTATAGTCGAATGTATACAAAGAAAGTAAGCAGGGAGTAAACTCATTTCCCGAACGATTTTTAAAATTATTTTTTCACCACTAAAACCCATGAGACTTGTAGTTTTCAAAATATTTTCATTTTTGATGAGACGCCGAATGAAAGCAGTTTAATCGCCGGCAACCGAAAACCCGCGATTTTCCGTAAATCCCGTATAGTCGAATGTATACAAAGAAAGTAAGCAGGGAGTAAACTCATTTCCCGAACGATTTTTAAAATTATTTTTTCACCACTAAAACCCATGAGACTTGTAGTTTTCAAAAATATTTTCATTTTTGATGAGACGCCGAATGAAAGCAGTTTAATCGCCGGCAACCGAAAACCCGCGATTTCCCGTAAATCCCGTATAGTCGAATGTATACAAAGAAAGTAAGCAGGGAGTAAACTCAAAAAATTATTTTTTCACCACTAAAACCCATGAGACTTGTAGTTTTCAAAAATATTTTCAATTTTGATGAGACGCCGAATGAAAGCAGTTTAATCGCCGGCAACCGAAAACCCGCGCTTTCCCGTAAATCCCGGACTTGGCCGTATAGTCGAATGTATACAAAGAAAGTAAGCAGGGAGTAAACTCATTTCCCGAACGATTTTTTTATTTTTTCACCACTAAAACCCATGAGACTTGTAGTTTTCAAAAATATTTTCATTTTTGATGAGACGCCGAATGAAAGCAGTTTAATCGCCGGCAACCGAAAACCCGCGATTTCCCGTAAATCCCGTATAGTCGAATGTATACAAAGAAAGTAAGCAGGGAGTAAACTCATTTCCCGAACGATTTTTAAAATTATTTTTTCACCACTAAAACCCATGAGACTTGTAGTTTTCAAAAATATTTTCATTTTTGATGAGACGCCGAATGAAAGCAGTTTAATCGCCGGCAACCGAAAACCCGCGATTTCCCGTAAATCCGGCTCGGCCGTATAGTCGAATGTATACAAAGAAAGTACAGGGAGTAAACTCATTTCCCGAACGATTTTTAAAATTATTTTTTCACCACTAAAACCCATGAGACTTGTAGTTTTCAAAAAATTTTCATTTTTGATGAGACGCCGAATGAAAGCAGTTTAATCGCCGGCAACCGAAAACCCGCGATTTCCCGTAAATCCCGGCTCGGCCGTATAGTCGAATGTATACAAAGAAAGTACAGGGAGTAAACTCATTTCCCGAACGATTTTTAAAATTATTTTTTCACCACTAAAACCCATGAGACTTGTAGTTTTCAAAAATATTTTCATTTTTGATGAGACGCCGAATGAAAGCAGTTTAATCGCCGGCAACCGAAAACCCGCGATTTCCCGTAAATCCCGGACTCGGCCCGTATAGTCGAATGTATACAAAGAAAGTAAGCAGGGAGTAAACTCATTTCCCGAACGATTTTT
>JASGCC010002863.1:0-26313 GCA_030067915.1 Hydractinia echinata
CGATTATTTTTCATATTACTAGGTTGCATCGCTTTTAACAGTGAAACGATTGACTGTGGACTTAATTGAACTGATTTTGGACTTTGACCTGATAAATGTGATAAATGAGACAATTGGACTCCAAGAAATAACATTCTTCTTAATTTGACATGATTGCTGGAACTCAGCGATTACACTGGGCGCTGTGGGTAGCGCTTTATTTAAAAATTTAGATAAATAAGTCATTTTTTACTGTGGGACCAATCCTAGCCGTTAGTTAGCGCGCTGAAGAAATAGAGACAGTTTCAAAACTACATTTCATTGACTTTCTAACGGTATCAATCCGTTTGAGTTACAACGGTTGCGTCACATATTCGTACCAACATGTATTTAGCGATATTTTTCTGATATTACTAGGTTGCATCGCTTTTAACAGTGAAACGATTGACTGTGGGACTTAATTGAACTGATTTTGGACTTTGACCTTATAAATGTGATAAATGAGACAATTGGACTCCAAGAAATAACATTCTTCTTAATTTGACATGATTGCTGGAACTCAGCATTACACTGGGCGCTGTGGTAGCGCTTTATTTAAAAATTTAGATAAATAAGTCATTTTTACTGTGGGACCAATCCTAGCCGTTAGCGCGCTGAAGAAATAGAGACAGTTTCAAAAACTACATTTCATTGATTTCTAACGGTATCATCCGTTTGAGTTACAACGGTTGCGTCACATATTCGTACCAACATGTATTTAGCGATATTTTTCTGATATTACTAGGTTGCATCGCTTTTAACAGTGAAACGATTGACTGTGGGACTTAATTGAACTGATTTTGGACTTTGACCTTATAATGTGATAAATGAGACAATTGGACTCCAAGAAATAACATTTTTCTTAATTTGACATGATTGCTGGAACTCAGCAATTACACTGGGCGCTGTGGTAGCGCTTTATTTAAAAATTTAGATAAATAAGTCATTTTTACTGTGGGACCAATCCTAGCGTTAGCGCGCGCTGAAGAAATAGAGACAGTTTCAAAACTACATTTCATTGACTTTCTAACGGTATCAATCCGTTTGAGTTACAACGGTTGCGTCACATATTCGTACCAACATGTATTTAGCGATATTTTTCTGATATTACTAGGTTGCATCGCTTTTAACAGTGAAACGATTGACTGTGGACTTAATTGAACTGATTTTGGACTTTGACCTTATAAATGTGATAAATGAGACAATTGGACTCCAAGAAATAACATTCTTCTTAATTTGACATGATTGCTGGAACTCAGCGATTACACTGGGCGCTGTGGTAGCGCTTTATTTAAAAATTTAGATAAATAAGTCATTTTTTACTGTGGGACCAATCCTAGCCGTTAGCGCGCGCTGAAGAAATAGAGACAGTTTCAAAAACTACATTTCATTGACTTTCTAACGGTATCAGTCCGTTTGAGTTACAACGGTTGCGTCACATATTCGTACCAACATATATTTAGCGATATTTTTCTGCTATTACTATGTTGCATCGCTTTTAACAGTGAAACGATTGACTCTGGGACTTAATTGAACTGATTTTGGACTTTGACCTTATAAATGTGATAAATGAGACAATTGGACTCCAAGAAATAACATTCTTCTTAATTTGACATGATTGCTGGAACTCAGCAATTACACTGGGCGCTGTGGTAGCGCCTTATTTAAAAATTTAGATAAATAAGTCATTTTTACTGTGGGACCAATCCTAGCCGTTAGCGCGCGCTGAAGAAATAGAGACAGTTTCAAAAACTACATTTCATTGACTTTCTAACGGTATCAGTCCGTTTGAGTTACAACGGTTGCGTCACATATTCGTACCAACATGTATTTAGCGATATTTTTCTGATATTACTAGGTTGCATCGCTTTTAACAGTGAAACGATTGACTGTGGGACTTAATTGAACTGATTTTGGACTTTGACCTTATAAATGTGATAAATGAGACAATTGGACTCCAAGAAATAACATTCTTCTTAATTTGACATGATTGCTGGAACTCAGCAATTACACTGGGCGCTGTGGTAGCGCTTTATTTAAAAATTTAGATAAATAAGTCATTTTTTACTGTGGGACCAATCCTAGCCGTTAGCGCGCTGAAGAAATAGAGACAGTTTCAAAAACTACATTTCATTGACTTTCTAACGGTATCAGTCCGTTTGAGTTACAACGGTTGCGTCACATATTCGTACCAACATGTATTTAGCGATATTTTTCTGATATTACTAGGTTGCATCGCTTTTAACAGTGAAACGATTGACTGTGGGACTTAATTGAACTGATTTTGGACTTTGACCTTATAAATGTGATAAATGAGACAATTGGACTCCAAGAAATAACATTCTTCTTAATTTGACATGATTGCTGGAACTCAGCAATTACACTGGGCGCTGTGGTAGCGCTTTATTTAAAAATTTAGATAAATAAGTCATTTTTTACTGTGGGACCAATCCTAGCCGTTAGCGCGCGCTGAAGAAATAGAGACAGTTTCAAAAACTACATTTCATTGACTTTCTAACGGTATCAGTCCGTTTGAGTTACAACGGTTGCGTCACATATTCGTACCAACATGTATTTAGCGATATTTTTCTGATATTACTAGGTTGCATCGCTTTTAACAGTGAAACGATTGACTGTGGGACTTAATTGAACTGATTTTGGACTTTGACCTTATAAATGTGATAAATGAGACAATTGGACTCCAAGAAATAACATTCTTCTTAATTTGACATGATTGCTGGAACTCAGCAATTACACTGGGCGCTGTGGTAGCGCTTTATTTAAAAATTTAGATAAATAAGTCATTTTTTACTGTGGGACCAATCCTAGCCGTTAGCGCGCGCTGAAGAAATAGAGACAGTTTCAAAAACTACATTTCATTGACTTTCTAACGGTATCAGTCCGTTTGAGTTACAACGGTTGCGTCACATATTCGTACCAACATGTATTTAGCGATATTTTTCTGATATTACTAGGTTGCATCGCTTTTAACAGTGAAACGATTGACTGTGGGACTTAATTGAACTGATTTTGGACTTTGACCTTATAAATGTGATAAATGAGACAATTGGACTCCAAGAAATAACATTCTTCTTAATTTGACATGATTGCTGGAACTCAGCGATTACACTGGGCGCTGTGGTAGCGCTTTATTTAAAAATTTAGATAAATAAGTCATTTTTTACTGTGGGACCAATCCTAGCCGTTAGCGCGCGCTGAAGAAATAGAGACAGTTTCAAAAACTACATTTCATTGACTTTCTAACGGTATCAGTCCGTTTGAGTTACAACGGTTGCGTCACATATTCGTACCAACATGTATTTAGCGATATTTTTCTGATATTACTAGGTTGCATCGCTTTTAACAGTGAAACGATTGACTGTGGGACTTAATTGAACTGATTTTGGACTTTGACCTTATAAATGTGATAAATGAGACAATTGGACTCCAAGAAATAACATTCTTCTTAATTTGACATGATTGCTGGAACTCAGCAATTACACTGGGCGCTGTGGTAGCGCTTTATTTAAAAATTTAGATAAATAAGTCATTTTTTACTGTGGGACCAATCCTAGCCGTTAGCGCGCGCTGAAGAAATAGAGACAGTTTCAAAAACTACATTTCATTGACTTTCTAACGGTATCAGTCCGTTTGAGTTACAACGGTTGCGTCACATATTCGTACCAACATGTATTTAGCGATATTTTTCTGATATTACTAGGTTGCATCGCTTTTAACAGTGAAACGATTGACTGTGGGACTTAATTGAACTGATTTTGGACTTTGACCTTATAAATGTGATAAATGAGACAATTGGACTCCAAGAAATAACATTCTTCTTAATTTGACATGATTGCTGGAACTCAGCAATTACACTGGGCGCTGTGGTAGCGCTTTATTTAAAAATTTAGATAAATAAGTCATTTTTTACTGTGGGACCAATCCTAGCCGTTAGCGCGCGCTGAAGAAATAGAGACAGTTTCAAAAACTACATTTCATTGACTTTCTAACGGTATCAGTCCGTTTGAGTTACAACGGTTGCGTCACATATTCGTACCAACATGTATTTAGCGATATTTTTCTGATATTACTAGGTTGCATCGCTTTTAACAGTGAAACGATTGACTGTGGGACTTAATTGAACTGATTTTGGACTTTGACCTTATAAATGTGATAAATGAGACAATTGGACTCCAAGAAATAACATTCTTCTTAATTTGACATGATTGCTGGAACTCAGCAATTACACTGGGCGCTGTGGTAGCGCTTTATTTAAAAATTTAGATAAATAAGTCATTTTTTACTGTGGGACCAATCCTAGCCGTTAGCGCGCGCTGAAGAAATAGAGACAGTTTCAAAAACTACATTTCATTGACTTTCTAACGGTATCAGTCCGTTTGAGTTACAACGGTTGCGTCACATATTCGTACCAACATGTATTTAGCGATATTTTTCTGATATTACTAGGTTGCATCGCTTTTAACAGTGAAACGATTGACTGTGGGACTTAATTGAACTGATTTTGGACTTTGACCTTATAAATGTGATAAATGAGACAATTGGACTCCAAGAAATAACATTCTTCTTAATTTGACATGATTGCTGGAACTCAGCGATTACACTGGGCGCTGTGGTAGCGCTTTATTTAAAAATTTAGATAAATAAGTCATTTTTTACTGTGGGACCAATCCTAGCCGTTAGCGCGCGCTGAAGAAATAGAGACAGTTTCAAAAACTACATTTCATTGACTTTCTAACGGTATCAGTCCGTTTGAGTTACAACGGTTGCGTCACATATTCGTACCAACATGTATTTAGCGATATTTTTCTGATATTACTAGGTTGCATCGCTTTTAACAGTGAAACGATTGACTGTGGGACTTAATTGAACTGATTTTGGACTTTGACCTTATAAATGTGATAAATGAGACAATTGGACTCCAAGAAATAACATTCTTCTTAATTTGACATGATTGCTGGAACTCAGCGATTACACTGGGCGCTGTGGTAGCGCTTTATTTAAAAATTTAGATAAATAAGTCATTTTTTACTGTGGGACCAATCCTAGCCGTTAGCGCGCGCTGAAGAAATAGAGACAGTTTCAAAAACTACATTTCATTGACTTTCTAACGGTATCAGTCCGTTTGAGTTACAACGGTTGCGTCACATATTCGTACCAACATGTATTTAGCGATATTTTTCTGATATTACTAGGTTGCATCGCTTTTAACAGTGAAACGATTGACTGTGGGACTTAATTGAACTGATTTTGGACTTTGACCTTATAAATGTGATAAATGAGACAATTGGACTCCAAGAAATAACATTCTTCTTAATTTGACATGATTGCTGGAACTCAGATTACACTGGGCGCTGTGGTAGCGCTTTATTTAAAAATTTAGATAAATAAGTCATTTTTTACTGTGGGACCAATCCTAGCCGTTAGCGCGCGCTGAAGAAATAGAGACAGTTTCAAAAACTACATTTCATTGACTTTCTAACGGTATCAGTCCGTTTGAGTTACAACGGTTGCGTCACATATTCGTACCAACATGTATTTAGCGATATTTTTCTGATATTACTAGGTTGCATCGCTTTTAACAGTGAAACGATTGACTGTGGGACTTAATTGAACTGATTTTGGACTTTGACCTTATAAATGTGATAAATGAGACAATTGGACTCCAAGAAATAACATTCTTCTTAATTTGACATGATTGCTGGAACTATTACACTGGGCGCTGTGGTAGCGCTTTATTTAAAAATTTAGATAAATAAGTCATTTTTTACTGTGGGACCAATCCTAGCCGTTAGCGCGCGCTGAAGAAATAGAGACAGTTTCAAAAACTACATTTCATTGACTTTCTAACGGTATCAGTCCGTTTGAGTTACAACGGTTGCGTCACATATTCGTACCAACATGTATTTAGCGATATTTTTCTGATATTACTAGGTTGCATCGCTTTTAACAGTGAAACGATTGACTGTGGGACTTAATTGAACTGATTTTGGACTTTGACCTTATAAATGTGATAAATGAGACAATTGGACTCCAAGAAATAACATTCTTCTTAATTTGACATGATTGCTGGAACTCAGCGATTACACTGGGCGCTGTGGTAGCGCTTTATTTAAAAATTTAGATAAATAAGTCATTTTTTACTGTGGGACCAATCCTAGCCGTTAGCGCGCGCTGAAGAAATAGAGACAGTTTCAAAAACTACATTTCATTGACTTTCTAACGGTATCAGTCCGTTTGAGTTACAACGGTTGCGTCACATATTCGTACCAACATGTATTTAGCGATATTTTTCTGATATTACTAGGTTGCATCGCTTTTAACAGTGAAACGATTGACTGTGGGACTTAATTGAACTGATTTTGGACTTTGACCTTATAAATGTGATAAATGAGACAATTGGACTCCAAGAAATAACATTCTTCTTAATTTGACATGATTGCTGGAACTCAGCGATTACACTGGGCGCTGTGGTAGCGCTTTATTTAAAAATTTAGATAAATAAGTCATTTTTTACTGTGGGACCAATCCTAGCCGTTAGCGCGCGCTGAAGAAATAGAGACAGTTTCAAAAACTACATTTCATTGACTTTCTAACGGTATCAGTCCGTTTGAGTTACAACGGTTGCGTCACATATTCGTACCAACATGTATTTAGCGATATTTTTCTGATATTACTAGGTTGCATCGCTTTTAACAGTGAAACGATTGACTGTGGGACTTAATTGAACTGATTTTGGACTTTGACCTTATAAATGTGATAAATGAGACAATTGGACTCCAAGAAATAACATTCTTCTTAATTTGACATGATTGCTGGAACTCAGCGATTACACTGGGCGCTGTGGTAGCGCTTTATTTAAAAATTTAGATAAATAAGTCATTTTTTACTGTGGGACCAATCCTAGCCGTTAGCGCGCGCTGAAGAAATAGAGACAGTTTCAAAAACTACATTTCATTGACTTTCTAACGGTATCAGTCCGTTTGAGTTACAACGGTTGCGTCACATATTCGTACCAACATGTATTTAGCGATATTTTTCTGATATTACTAGGTTGCATCGCTTTTAACAGTGAAACGATTGACTGTGGGACTTAATTGAACTGATTTTGGACTTTGACCTTATAAATGTGATAAATGAGACAATTGGACTCCAAGAAATAACATTCTTCTTAATTTGACATGATTGCTGGAACTCAGCGATTACACTGGGCGCTGTGGTAGCGCTTTATTTAAAAATTTAGATAAATAAGTCATTTTTTACTGTGGGACCAATCCTAGCCGTTAGCGCGCGCTGAAGAAATAGAGACAGTTTCAAAAACTACATTTCATTGACTTTCTAACGGTATCAGTCCGTTTGAGTTACAACGGTTGCGTCACATATTCGTACCAACATGTATTTAGCGATATTTTTCTGATATTACTAGGTTGCATCGCTTTTAACAGTGAAACGATTGACTGTGGGACTTAATTGAACTGATTTTGGACTTTGACCTTATAAATGTGATAAATGAGACAATTGGACTCCAAGAAATAACATTCTTCTTAATTTGACATGATTGCTGGAACTCAGCGATTACACTGGGCGCTGTGGTAGCGCTTTATTTAAAAATTTAGATAAATAAGTCATTTTTTACTGTGGGACCAATCCTAGCCGTTAGCGCGCGCTGAAGAAATAGAGACAGTTTCAAAAACTACATTTCATTGACTTTCTAACGGTATCAGTCCGTTTGAGTTACAACGGTTGCGTCACATATTCGTACCAACATGTATTTAGCGATATTTTTCTGATATTACTAGGTTGCATCGCTTTTAACAGTGAAACGATTGACTGTGGGACTTAATTGAACTGATTTTGGACTTTGACCTTATAAATGTGATAAATGAGACAATTGGACTCCAAGAAATAACATTCTTCTTAATTTGACATGATTGCTGGAACTCAGCGATTACACTGGGCGCTGTGGTAGCGCTTTATTTAAAAATTTAGATAAATAAGTCATTTTTTACTGTGGGACCAATCCTAGCCGTTAGCGCGCGCTGAAGAAATAGAGACAGTTTCAAAAACTACATTTCATTGACTTTCTAACGGTATCAGTCCGTTTGAGTTACAACGGTTGCGTCACATATTCGTACCAACATGTATTTAGCGATATTTTTCTGATATTACTAGGTTGCATCGCTTTTAACAGTGAAACGATTGACTGTGGGACTTAATTGAACTGATTTTGGACTTTGACCTTATAAATGTGATAAATGAGACAATTGGACTCCAAGAAATAACATTCTTCTTAATTTGACATGATTGCTGGAACTCAGCGATTACACTGGGCGCTGTGGTAGCGCTTTATTTAAAAATTTAGATAAATAAGTCATTTTTTACTGTGGGACCAATCCTAGCCGTTAGCGCGCGCTGAAGAAATAGAGACAGTTTCAAAAACTACATTTCATTGACTTTCTAACGGTATCAGTCCGTTTGAGTTACAACGGTTGCGTCACATATTCGTACCAACATGTATTTAGCGATATTTTTCTGATATTACTAGGTTGCATCGCTTTTAACAGTGAAACGATTGACTGTGGGACTTAATTGAACTGATTTTGGACTTTGACCTTATAAATGTGATAAATGAGACAATTGGACTCCAAGAAATAACATTCTTCTTAATTTGACATGATTGCTGGAACTCAGCGATTACACTGGGCGCTGTGGTAGCGCTTTATTTAAAAATTTAGATAAATAAGTCATTTTTTACTGTGGGACCAATCCTAGCCGTTAGCGCGCGCTGAAGAAATAGAGACAGTTTCAAAAACTACATTTCATTGACTTTCTAACGGTATCAGTCCGTTTGAGTTACAACGGTTGCGTCACATATTCGTACCAACATGTATTTAGCGATATTTTTCTGATATTACTAGGTTGCATCGCTTTTAACAGTGAAACGATTGACTGTGGGACTTAATTGAACTGATTTTGGACTTTGACCTTATAAATGTGATAAATGAGACAATTGGACTCCAAGAAATAACATTCTTCTTAATTTGACATGATTGCTGGAACTCAGCGATTACACTGGGCGCTGTGGTAGCGCTTTATTTAAAAATTTAGATAAATAAGTCATTTTTTACTGTGGGACCAATCCTAGCCGTTAGCGCGCGCTGAAGAAATAGAGACAGTTTCAAAAACTACATTTCATTGACTTTCTAACGGTATCAGTCCGTTTGAGTTACAACGGTTGCGTCACATATTCGTACCAACATGTATTTAGCGATATTTTTCTGATATTACTAGGTTGCATCGCTTTTAACAGTGAAACGATTGACTGTGGGACTTAATTGAACTGATTTTGGACTTTGACCTTATAAATGTGATAAATGAGACAATTGGACTCCAAGAAATAACATTCTTCTTAATTTGACATGATTGCTGGAACTCAGCGATTACACTGGGCGCTGTGGTAGCGCTTTATTTAAAAATTTAGATAAATAAGTCATTTTTTACTGTGGGACCAATCCTAGCCGTTAGCGCGCGCTGAAGAAATAGAGACAGTTTCAAAAACTACATTTCATTGACTTTCTAACGGTATCAGTCCGTTTGAGTTACAACGGTTGCGTCACATATTCGTACCAACATGTATTTAGCGATATTTTTCTGATATTACTAGGTTGCATCGCTTTTAACAGTGAAACGATTGACTGTGGGACTTAATTGAACTGATTTTGGACTTTGACCTTATAAATGTGATAAATGAGACAATTGGACTCCAAGAAATAACATTCTTCTTAATTTGACATGATTGCTGGAACTCAGCGATTACACTGGGCGCTGTGGTAGCGCTTTATTTAAAAATTTAGATAAATAAGTCATTTTTTACTGTGGGACCAATCCTAGCCGTTAGCGCGCGCTGAAGAAATAGAGACAGTTTCAAAAACTACATTTCATTGACTTTCTAACGGTATCAGTCCGTTTGAGTTACAACGGTTGCGTCACATATTCGTACCAACATGTATTTAGCGATATTTTTCTGATATTACTAGGTTGCATCGCTTTTAACAGTGAAACGATTGACTGTGGGACTTAATTGAACTGATTTTGGACTTTGACCTTATAAATGTGATAAATGAGACAATTGGACTCCAAGAAATAACATTCTTCTTAATTTGACATGATTGCTGGAACTCAGCGATTACACTGGGCGCTGTGGTAGCGCTTTATTTAAAAATTTAGATAAATAAGTCATTTTTTACTGTGGGACCAATCCTAGCCGTTAGCGCGCGCTGAAGAAATAGAGACAGTTTCAAAAACTACATTTCATTGACTTTCTAACGGTATCAGTCCGTTTGAGTTACAACGGTTGCGTCACATATTCGTACCAACATGTATTTAGCGATATTTTTCTGATATTACTAGGTTGCATCGCTTTTAACAGTGAAACGATTGACTGTGGGACTTAATTGAACTGATTTTGGACTTTGACCTTATAAATGTGATAAATGAGACAATTGGACTCCAAGAAATAACATTCTTCTTAATTTGACATGATTGCTGGAACTCAGCGATTACACTGGGCGCTGTGGTAGCGCTTTATTTAAAAATTTAGATAAATAAGTCATTTTTTACTGTGGGACCAATCCTAGCCGTTAGCGCGCGCTGAAGAAATAGAGACAGTTTCAAAAACTACATTTCATTGACTTTCTAACGGTATCAGTCCGTTTGAGTTACAACGGTTGCGTCACATATTCGTACCAACATGTATTTAGCGATATTTTTCTGATATTACTAGGTTGCATCGCTTTTAACAGTGAAACGATTGACTGTGGGACTTAATTGAACTGATTTTGGACTTTGACCTTATAAATGTGATAAATGAGACAATTGGACTCCAAGAAATAACATTCTTCTTAATTTGACATGATTGCTGGAACTCAGCGATTACACTGGGCGCTGTGGTAGCGCTTTATTTAAAAATTTAGATAAATAAGTCATTTTTTACTGTGGGACCAATCCTAGCCGTTAGCGCGCGCTGAAGAAATAGAGACAGTTTCAAAAACTACATTTCATTGACTTTCTAACGGTATCAGTCCGTTTGAGTTACAACGGTTGCGTCACATATTCGTACCAACATGTATTTAGCGATATTTTTCTGATATTACTAGGTTGCATCGCTTTTAACAGTGAAACGATTGACTGTGGGACTTAATTGAACTGATTTTGGACTTTGACCTTATAAATGTGATAAATGAGACAATTGGACTCCAAGAAATAACATTCTTCTTAATTTGACATGATTGCTGGAACTCAGCGATTACACTGGGCGCTGTGGTAGCGCTTTATTTAAAAATTTAGATAAATAAGTCATTTTTTACTGTGGGACCAATCCTAGCCGTTAGCGCGCGCTGAAGAAATAGAGACAGTTTCAAAAACTACATTTCATTGACTTTCTAACGGTATCAGTCCGTTTGAGTTACAACGGTTGCGTCACATATTCGTACCAACATGTATTTAGCGATATTTTTCTGATATTACTAGGTTGCATCGCTTTTAACAGTGAAACGATTGACTGTGGGACTTAATTGAACTGATTTTGGACTTTGACCTTATAAATGTGATAAATGAGACAATTGGACTCCAAGAAATAACATTCTTCTTAATTTGACATGATTGCTGGAACTCAGCGATTACACTGGGCGCTGTGGTAGCGCTTTATTTAAAAATTTAGATAAATAAGTCATTTTTTACTGTGGGACCAATCCTAGCCGTTAGCGCGCGCTGAAGAAATAGAGACAGTTTCAAAAACTACATTTCATTGACTTTCTAACGGTATCAGTCCGTTTGAGTTACAACGGTTGCGTCACATATTCGTACCAACATGTATTTAGCGATATTTTTCTGATATTACTAGGTTGCATCGCTTTTAACAGTGAAACGATTGACTGTGGGACTTAATTGAACTGATTTTGGACTTTGACCTTATAAATGTGATAAATGAGACAATTGGACTCCAAGAAATAACATTCTTCTTAATTTGACATGATTGCTGGAACTCAGCGATTACACTGGGCGCTGTGGTAGCGCTTTATTTAAAAATTTAGATAAATAAGTCATTTTTTACTGTGGGACCAATCCTAGCCGTTAGCGCGCGCTGAAGAAATAGAGACAGTTTCAAAAACTACATTTCATTGACTTTCTAACGGTATCAGTCCGTTTGAGTTACAACGGTTGCGTCACATATTCGTACCAACATGTATTTAGCGATATTTTTCTGATATTACTAGGTTGCATCGCTTTTAACAGTGAAACGATTGACTGTGGGACTTAATTGAACTGATTTTGGACTTTGACCTTATAAATGTGATAAATGAGACAATTGGACTCCAAGAAATAACATTCTTCTTAATTTGACATGATTGCTGGAACTCAGCGATTACACTGGGCGCTGTGGTAGCGCTTTATTTAAAAATTTAGATAAATAAGTCATTTTTTACTGTGGGACCAATCCTAGCCGTTAGCGCGCGCTGAAGAAATAGAGACAGTTTCAAAAACTACATTTCATTGACTTTCTAACGGTATCAGTCCGTTTGAGTTACAACGGTTGCGTCACATATTCGTACCAACATGTATTTAGCGATATTTTTCTGATATTACTAGGTTGCATCGCTTTTAACAGTGAAACGATTGACTGTGGGACTTAATTGAACTGATTTTGGACTTTGACCTTATAAATGTGATAAATGAGACAATTGGACTCCAAGAAATAACATTCTTCTTAATTTGACATGATTGCTGGAACTCAGCGATTACACTGGGCGCTGTGGTAGCGCTTTATTTAAAAATTTAGATAAATAAGTCATTTTTTACTGTGGGACCAATCCTAGCCGTTAGCGCGCGCTGAAGAAATAGAGACAGTTTCAAAAACTACATTTCATTGACTTTCTAACGGTATCAGTCCGTTTGAGTTACAACGGTTGCGTCACATATTCGTACCAACATGTATTTAGCGATATTTTTCTGATATTACTAGGTTGCATCGCTTTTAACAGTGAAACGATTGACTGTGGGACTTAATTGAACTGATTTTGGACTTTGACCTTATAAATGTGATAAATGAGACAATTGGACTCCAAGAAATAACATTCTTCTTAATTTGACATGATTGCTGGAACTCAGCGATTACACTGGGCGCTGTGGTAGCGCTTTATTTAAAAATTTAGATAAATAAGTCATTTTTTACTGTGGGACCAATCCTAGCCGTTAGCGCGCGCTGAAGAAATAGAGACAGTTTCAAAAACTACATTTCATTGACTTTCTAACGGTATCAGTCCGTTTGAGTTACAACGGTTGCGTCACATATTCGTACCAACATGTATTTAGCGATATTTTTCTGATATTACTAGGTTGCATCGCTTTTAACAGTGAAACGATTGACTGTGGGACTTAATTGAACTGATTTTGGACTTTGACCTTATAAATGTGATAAATGAGACAATTGGACTCCAAGAAATAACATTCTTCTTAATTTGACATGATTGCTGGAACTCAGCGATTACACTGGGCGCTGTGGTAGCGCTTTATTTAAAAATTTAGATAAATAAGTCATTTTTTACTGTGGGACCAATCCTAGCCGTTAGCGCGCGCTGAAGAAATAGAGACAGTTTCAAAAACTACATTTCATTGACTTTCTAACGGTATCAGTCCGTTTGAGTTACAACGGTTGCGTCACATATTCGTACCAACATGTATTTAGCGATATTTTTCTGATATTACTAGGTTGCATCGCTTTTAACAGTGAAACGATTGACTGTGGGACTTAATTGAACTGATTTTGGACTTTGACCTTATAAATGTGATAAATGAGACAATTGGACTCCAAGAAATAACATTCTTCTTAATTTGACATGATTGCTGGAACTCAGCGATTACACTGGGCGCTGTGGTAGCGCTTTATTTAAAAATTTAGATAAATAAGTCATTTTTTACTGTGGGACCAATCCTAGCCGTTAGCGCGCGCTGAAGAAATAGAGACAGTTTCAAAAACTACATTTCATTGACTTTCTAACGGTATCAGTCCGTTTGAGTTACAACGGTTGCGTCACATATTCGTACCAACATGTATTTAGCGATATTTTTCTGATATTACTAGGTTGCATCGCTTTTAACAGTGAAACGATTGACTGTGGGACTTAATTGAACTGATTTTGGACTTTGACCTTATAAATGTGATAAATGAGACAATTGGACTCCAAGAAATAACATTCTTCTTAATTTGACATGATTGCTGGAACTCAGCGATTACACTGGGCGCTGTGGTAGCGCTTTATTTAAAAATTTAGATAAATAAGTCATTTTTTACTGTGGGACCAATCCTAGCCGTTAGCGCGCGCTGAAGAAATAGAGACAGTTTCAAAAACTACATTTCATTGACTTTCTAACGGTATCAGTCCGTTTGAGTTACAACGGTTGCGTCACATATTCGTACCAACATGTATTTAGCGATATTTTTCTGATATTACTAGGTTGCATCGCTTTTAACAGTGAAACGATTGACTGTGGGACTTAATTGAACTGATTTTGGACTTTGACCTTATAAATGTGATAAATGAGACAATTGGACTCCAAGAAATAACATTCTTCTTAATTTGACATGATTGCTGGAACTCAGCGATTACACTGGGCGCTGTGGTAGCGCTTTATTTAAAAATTTAGATAAATAAGTCATTTTTTACTGTGGGACCAATCCTAGCCGTTAGCGCGCGCTGAAGAAATAGAGACAGTTTCAAAAACTACATTTCATTGACTTTCTAACGGTATCAGTCCGTTTGAGTTACAACGGTTGCGTCACATATTCGTACCAACATGTATTTAGCGATATTTTTCTGATATTACTAGGTTGCATCGCTTTTAACAGTGAAACGATTGACTGTGGGACTTAATTGAACTGATTTTGGACTTTGACCTTATAAATGTGATAAATGAGACAATTGGACTCCAAGAAATAACATTCTTCTTAATTTGACATGATTGCTGGAACTCAGCGATTACACTGGGCGCTGTGGTAGCGCTTTATTTAAAAATTTAGATAAATAAGTCATTTTTTACTGTGGGACCAATCCTAGCCGTTAGCGCGCGCTGAAGAAATAGAGACAGTTTCAAAAACTACATTTCATTGACTTTCTAACGGTATCAGTCCGTTTGAGTTACAACGGTTGCGTCACATATTCGTACCAACATGTATTTAGCGATATTTTTCTGATATTACTAGGTTGCATCGCTTTTAACAGTGAAACGATTGACTGTGGGACTTAATTGAACTGATTTTGGACTTTGACCTTATAAATGTGATAAATGAGACAATTGGACTCCAAGAAATAACATTCTTCTTAATTTGACATGATTGCTGGAACTCAGCGATTACACTGGGCGCTGTGGTAGCGCTTTATTTAAAAATTTAGATAAATAAGTCATTTTTTACTGTGGGACCAATCCTAGCCGTTAGCGCGCGCTGAAGAAATAGAGACAGTTTCAAAAACTACATTTCATTGACTTTCTAACGGTATCAGTCCGTTTGAGTTACAACGGTTGCGTCACATATTCGTACCAACATGTATTTAGCGATATTTTTCTGATATTACTAGGTTGCATCGCTTTTAACAGTGAAACGATTGACTGTGGGACTTAATTGAACTGATTTTGGACTTTGACCTTATAAATGTGATAAATGAGACAATTGGACTCCAAGAAATAACATTCTTCTTAATTTGACATGATTGCTGGAACTCAGCGATTACACTGGGCGCTGTGGTAGCGCTTTATTTAAAAATTTAGATAAATAAGTCATTTTTTACTGTGGGACCAATCCTAGCCGTTAGCGCGCGCTGAAGAAATAGAGACAGTTTCAAAAACTACATTTCATTGACTTTCTAACGGTATCAGTCCGTTTGAGTTACAACGGTTGCGTCACATATTCGTACCAACATGTATTTAGCGATATTTTTCTGATATTACTAGGTTGCATCGCTTTTAACAGTGAAACGATTGACTGTGGGACTTAATTGAACTGATTTTGGACTTTGACCTTATAAATGTGATAAATGAGACAATTGGACTCCAAGAAATAACATTCTTCTTAATTTGACATGATTGCTGGAACTCAGCGATTACACTGGGCGCTGTGGTAGCGCTTTATTTAAAAATTTAGATAAATAAGTCATTTTTTACTGTGGGACCAATCCTAGCCGTTAGCGCGCGCTGAAGAAATAGAGACAGTTTCAAAAACTACATTTCATTGACTTTCTAACGGTATCAGTCCGTTTGAGTTACAACGGTTGCGTCACATATTCGTACCAACATGTATTTAGCGATATTTTTCTGATATTACTAGGTTGCATCGCTTTTAACAGTGAAACGATTGACTGTGGGACTTAATTGAACTGATTTTGGACTTTGACCTTATAAATGTGATAAATGAGACAATTGGACTCCAAGAAATAACATTCTTCTTAATTTGACATGATTGCTGGAACTCAGCGATTACACTGGGCGCTGTGGTAGCGCTTTATTTAAAAATTTAGATAAATAAGTCATTTTTTACTGTGGGACCAATCCTAGCCGTTAGCGCGCGCTGAAGAAATAGAGACAGTTTCAAAAACTACATTTCATTGACTTTCTAACGGTATCAGTCCGTTTGAGTTACAACGGTTGCGTCACATATTCGTACCAACATGTATTTAGCGATATTTTTCTGATATTACTAGGTTGCATCGCTTTTAACAGTGAAACGATTGACTGTGGGACTTAATTGAACTGATTTTGGACTTTGACCTTATAAATGTGATAAATGAGACAATTGGACTCCAAGAAATAACATTCTTCTTAATTTGACATGATTGCTGGAACTCAGCGATTACACTGGGCGCTGTGGTAGCGCTTTATTTAAAAATTTAGATAAATAAGTCATTTTTTACTGTGGGACCAATCCTAGCCGTTAGCGCGCGCTGAAGAAATAGAGACAGTTTCAAAAACTACATTTCATTGACTTTCTAACGGTATCAGTCCGTTTGAGTTACAACGGTTGCGTCACATATTCGTACCAACATGTATTTAGCGATATTTTTCTGATATTACTAGGTTGCATCGCTTTTAACAGTGAAACGATTGACTGTGGGACTTAATTGAACTGATTTTGGACTTTGACCTTATAAATGTGATAAATGAGACAATTGGACTCCAAGAAATAACATTCTTCTTAATTTGACATGATTGCTGGAACTCAGCGATTACACTGGGCGCTGTGGTAGCGCTTTATTTAAAAATTTAGATAAATAAGTCATTTTTTACTGTGGGACCAATCCTAGCCGTTAGCGCGCGCTGAAGAAATAGAGACAGTTTCAAAAACTACATTTCATTGACTTTCTAACGGTATCAGTCCGTTTGAGTTACAACGGTTGCGTCACATATTCGTACCAACATGTATTTAGCGATATTTTTCTGATATTACTAGGTTGCATCGCTTTTAACAGTGAAACGATTGACTGTGGGACTTAATTGAACTGATTTTGGACTTTGACCTTATAAATGTGATAAATGAGACAATTGGACTCCAAGAAATAACATTCTTCTTAATTTGACATGATTGCTGGAACTCAGCGATTACACTGGGCGCTGTGGTAGCGCTTTATTTAAAAATTTAGATAAATAAGTCATTTTTTACTGTGGGACCAATCCTAGCCGTTAGCGCGCGCTGAAGAAATAGAGACAGTTTCAAAAACTACATTTCATTGACTTTCTAACGGTATCATCCGTTTGAGTTACAACGGTTGCGTCACATATTCGTACCAACATGTATTTAGCGATATTTTTCTGATATTACTAGGTTGCATCGCTTTTAACAGTGAAACGATTGACTGTGGGACTTAATTGAACTGATTTTGGACTTTGACCTTATAAATGTGATAAATGAGACAATTGGACTCCAAGAAATAACATTCTTCTTAATTTGACATGATTGCTGGAACTCAGCGATTACACTGGGCGCTGTGGTAGCGCTTTATTTAAAAATTTAGATAAATAAGTCATTTTTTACTGTGGGACCAATCCTAGCCGTTAGCGCGCGCTGAAGAAATAGAGACAGTTTCAAAAACTACATTTCATTGACTTTCTAACGGTATCATCCGTTTGAGTTACAACGGTTGCGTCACATATTCGTACCAACATGTATTTAGCGATATTTTTCTGATATTACTAGGTTGCATCGCTTTTAACAGTGAAACGATTGACTGTGGGACTTAATTGAACTGATTTTGGACTTTGACCTTATAAATGTGATAAATGAGACAATTGGACTCCAAGAAATAACATTCTTCTTAATTTGACATGATTGCTGGAACTCAGCGATTACACTGGGCGCTGTGGTAGCGCTTTATTTAAAAATTTAGATAAATAAGTCATTTTTTACTGTGGACCAATCCTAGCCGTTAGCGCGCGCTGAAGAAATAGAGACAGTTTCAAAAACTACATTTCATTGACTTTCTAACGGTATCAGTCCGTTTGAGTTACAACGGTTGCGTCACATATTCGTACCAACATGTATTTAGCGATATTTTTCTGATATTACTAGGTTGCATCGCTTTTAACAGTGAAACGATTGACTGTGGGACTTAATTGAACTGATTTTGGACTTTGACCTTATAAATGTGATAAATGAGACAATTGGACTCCAAGAAATAACATTCTTCTTAATTTGACATGATTGCTGGAACTCAGCGATTACACTGGGCGCTGTGGTAGCGCTTTATTTAAAAATTTAGATAAATAAGTCATTTTTTACTGTGGGACCAATCCTAGCCGTTAGCGCGCGCTGAAGAAATAGAGACAGTTTCAAAAACTACATTTCATTGACTTTCTAACGGTATCAGTCCGTTTGAGTTACAACGGTTGCGTCACATATTCGTACCAACATGTATTTAGCGATATTTTTCTGATATTACTAGGTTGCATCGCTTTTAACAGTGAAACGATTGACTGTGGGACTTAATTGAACTGATTTTGGACTTTGACCTTATAAATGTGATAAATGAGACAATTGGACTCCAAGAAATAACATTCTTCTTAATTTGACATGATTGCTGGAACTCAATTACACTGGGCGCTGTGGTAGCGCTTTATTTAAAAATTTAGATAAATAAGTCATTTTTTACTGTGGGACCAATCCTAGCCGTTAGCGCGCGCTGAAGAAATAGAGACAGTTTCAAAAACTACATTTCATTGACTTTCTAACGGTATCATCCGTTTGAGTTACAACGGTTGCGTCACATATTCGTACCAACATGTATTTAGCGATATTTTTCTGATATTACTAGGTTGCATCGCTTTTAACAGTGAAACGATTGACTGTGGGACTTAATTGAACTGATTTTGGACTTTGACCTTATAAATGTGATAAATGAGACAATTGGACTCCAAGAAATAACATTCTTCTTAATTTGACATGATTGCTGGAACTCAGCGATTACACTGGGCGCTGTGGTAGCGCTTTATTTAAAAATTTAGATAAATAAGTCATTTTTTACTGTGGGACCAATCCTAGCCGTTAGCGCGCGCTGAAGAAATAGAGACAGTTTCAAAAACTACATTTCATTGACTTTCTAACGGTATCAGTCCGTTTGAGTTACAACGGTTGCGTCACATATTCGTACCAACATGTATTTAGCGATATTTTTCTGATATTACTAGGTTGCATCGCTTTTAACAGTGAAACGATTGACTGTGGGACTTAATTGAACTGATTTTGGACTTTGACCTTATAAATGTGATAAATGAGACAATTGGACTCCAAGAAATAACATTCTTCTTAATTTGACATGATTGCTGGAACTCAGCGATTACACTGGGCGCTGTGGTAGCGCTTTATTTAAAAATTTAGATAAATAAGTCATTTTTTACTGTGGGACCAATCCTAGCCGTTAGCGCGCGCTGAAGAAATAGAGACAGTTTCAAAAACTACATTTCATTGACTTTCTAACGGTATCAGTCCGTTTGAGTTACAACGGTTGCGTCACATATTCGTACCAACATGTATTTAGCGATATTTTTCTGATATTACTAGGTTGCATCGCTTTTAACAGTGAAACGATTGACTGTGGGACTTAATTGAACTGATTTTGGACTTTGACCTTATAAATGTGATAAATGAGACAATTGGACTCCAAGAAATAACATTCTTCTTAATTTGACATGATTGCTGGAACTCAGCGATTACACTGGGCGCTGTGGTAGCGCTTTATTTAAAAATTTAGATAAATAAGTCATTTTTTACTGTGGGACCAATCCTAGCCGTTAGCGCGCGCTGAAGAAATAGAGACAGTTTCAAAAACTACATTTCATTGACTTTCTAACGGTATCAGTCCGTTTGAGTTACAACGGTTGCGTCACATATTCGTACCAACATGTATTTAGCGATATTTTTCTGATATTACTAGGTTGCATCGCTTTTAACAGTGAAACGATTGACTGTGGGACTTAATTGAACTGATTTTGGACTTTGACCTTATAAATGTGATAAATGAGACAATTGGACTCCAAGAAATAACATTCTTCTTAATTTGACATGATTGCTGGAACTCAGCGATTACACTGGGCGCTGTGGTAGCGCTTTATTTAAAAATTTAGATAAATAAGTCATTTTTTACTGTGGGACCAATCCTAGCCGTTAGCGCGCGCTGAAGAAATAGAGACAGTTTCAAAAACTACATTTCATTGACTTTCTAACGGTATCAGTCCGTTTGAGTTACAACGGTTGCGTCACATATTCGTACCAACATGTATTTAGCGATATTTTTCTGATATTACTAGGTTGCATCGCTTTTAACAGTGAAACGATTGACTGTGGGACTTAATTGAACTGATTTTGGACTTTGACCTTATAAATGTGATAAATGAGACAATTGGACTCCAAGAAATAACATTCTTCTTAATTTGACATGATTGCTGGAACTCAGCGATTACACTGGGCGCTGTGGTAGCGCTTTATTTAAAAATTTAGATAAATAAGTCATTTTTTACTGTGGGACCAATCCTAGCCGTTAGCGCGCGCTGAAGAAATAGAGACAGTTTCAAAAACTACATTTCATTGACTTTCTAACGGTATCAATCCGTTTGAGTTACAACGGTTGCGTCACATATTCGTACCAACATGTATTTAGCGATATTTTTCTGATATTACTAGGTTGCATCGCTTTTAACAGTGAAACGATTGACTGTGGGACTTAATTGAACTGATTTTGGACTTTGACCTTATAAATGTGATAAATGAGACAATTGGACTCCAAGAAATAACATTCTTCTTAATTTGACATGATTGCTGGAACTCAGCAATTACACTGGGCGCTGTGGTAGCGCTTTATTTAAAAATTTAGATAAATAAGTCATTTTTTACTGTGGGACCAATCCTAGCCGTTAGCGCGCGCTGAAGAAATAGAGACAGTTTCAAAAACTACATTTCATTGACTTTCTAACGGTATCATCCGTTTGAGTTACAACGGTTGCGTCACATATTCGTACCAACATGTATTTAGCGATATTTTTCTGATATTACTAGGTTGCATCGCTTTTAACAGTGAAACGATTGACTGTGGGACTTAATTGAACTGATTTTGGACTTTGACCTTATAAATGTGATAAATGAGACAATTGGACTCCAAGAAATAACATTCTTCTTAATTTGACATGATTGCTGGAACTCAGCAATTACACTGGGCGCTGTGGTAGCGCTTTATTTAAAAATTTAGATAAATAAGTCATTTTTTACTGTGGGACCAATCCTAGCCGTTAGCGCGCGCTGAAGAAATAGAGACAGTTTCAAAAACTACATTTCATTGACTTTCTAACGGTATCAATCCGTTTGAGTTACAACGGTTGCGTCACATATTCGTACCAACATGTATTTAGCGATATTTTTCTGATATTACTAGGTTGCATCGCTTTTAACAGTGAAACGATTGACTGTGGGACTTAATTGAACTGATTTTGGACTTTGACCTTATAAATGTGATAAATGAGACAATTGGACTCCAAGAAATAACATTCTTCTTAATTTGACATGATTGCTGGAACTCAGCAATTACACTGGGCGCTGTGGTAGCGCTTTATTTAAAAATTTAGATAAATAAGTCATTTTTTACTGTGGGACCAATCCTAGCCGTTAGCGCGCGCTGAAGAAATAGAGACAGTTTCAAAAACTACATTTCATTGACTTTCTAACGGTATCAATCCGTTTGAGTTACAACGGTTGCGTCACATATTCGTACCAACATGTATTTAGCGATATTTTTCTGATATTACTAGGTTGCATCGCTTTTAACAGTGAAACGATTGACTGTGGGACTTAATTGAACTGATTTTGGACTTTGACCTTATAAATGTGATAAATGAGACAATTGGACTCCAAGAAATAACATTCTTCTTAATTTGACATGATTGCTGGAACTCAGCAATTACACTGGGCGCTGTGGTAGCGCTTTATTTAAAAATTTAGATAAATAAGTCATTTTTTACTGTGGGACCAATCCTAGCCGTTAGCGCGCGCTGAAGAAATAGAGACAGTTTCAAAAACTACATTTCATTGACTTTCTAACGGTATCATCCGTTTGAGTTACAACGGTTGCGTCACATATTCGTACCAACATGTATTTAGCGATATTTTTCTGATATTACTAGGTTGCATCGCTTTTAACAGTGAAACGATTGACTGTGGGACTTAATTGAACTGATTTTGGACTTTGACCTTATAAATGTGATAAATGAGACAATTGGACTCCAAGAAATAACATTCTTCTTAATTTGACATGATTGCTGGAACTCAGCAATTACACTGGGCGCTGTGGTAGCGCTTTATTTAAAAATTTAGATAAATAAGTCATTTTTTACTGTGGGACCAATCCTAGCCGTTAGCGCGCGCTGAAGAAATAGAGACAGTTTCAAAAACTACATTTCATTGACTTTCTAACGGTATCAATCCGTTTGAGTTACAACGGTTGCGTCACATATTCGTACCAACATGTATTTAGCGATATTTTTCTGATATTACTAGGTTGCATCGCTTTTAACAGTGAAACGATTGACTGTGGGACTTAATTGAACTGATTTTGGACTTTGACCTTATAAATGTGATAAATGAAGACAATTGGACTCCAAGAAATAACATTCTTCTTTATTTGACATGGTTGCTGGAACTCAGCAATTACACTGGGCGCTGTGGTAGCGCTTTTTTTTAAAAATTTAGATAAATAAGTCATTTTTACTGTGGGACCAATCCTAGCCCTTAGCGCGCGCTGAAGAAATAGAGACAGTTTCAAAAACTACATTTCATTGACTTTCTAACGGTATCAATCCGTTTGAGTTACAACGGTTGCGTCACATATTCGTACCAACATGTATTTAGCGATTTTTCTGATATTACTAGGTTGCATTCGCTTTTAACAGTGAAAGATTGACTGTGGACTTAATTGAACTGATTTGGACTTTGACCTTATAAATGTGATAAATGAGACAATTGGACTCCAAGAAATAACATTCTTCTTAATTTGACATGATTGCTGGAACAGCAATTACACTGGGCGCTGTGGTAGCGCTTTATTTAAAAATTTAGATAAATAAGTCATTTTTACTGTGGGACCAATCCTAGCGCGTTAGCGCGCGCTGAAGAAATAGAGACAGTTTCAAAACTACATTTCATTGACTTTCTAACGGTATCAATCCGTTTGAGTTACAACGGTTGCGTCACATATTCGTACCAACATGTATTTAGCGATATTTTTCTGATATTACTAGGTTGCATCGCTTTTAACAGTGAAACGATTGACTGTGGGACTTAATTGAACTGATTTTGGACTTTGACTTATAAATGTGATAAATGAACAATTGGACTCCAAGAAATAACATTCTTCTTAATTTGACATGATTGCTGGAACTCAGCAATTACACTGGGCGCTGTGGTAGCGCTTTATTTAAAAATTTATAAATAAGTCATTTTTACTGTGGGACCAATCCTAGCCGTTAGCGCGCGCTGAAATAGAGACAGTTTCAAAACTACATTTCATTGACTTTCTAACGGTATCACCGTTTGAGTTACAACGGTTGCGTCACATATTCGTACCAACATGTATTTAGCGATATTTTTCTGATATTACTAGGTTGCATCGCTTTTAACAGTGAAACGATTGACTGTGGGACTTAATTGAACTGATTTTGGACTTTGACCTTATAAATGTGATAAATGACAATTGGACTCCAAGAAATAACATTCTTCTTAATTTGACATGATTGCTGGAACTCAGCAATTACACTGGGCGCTGTGGTAGCGCTTTATTTAAAAATTTAGATAAATAAGTCATTTTTACTGTGGGACCAATCCTAGCCGTTAGCGCGCGCTGAAGAAATAGAGACAGTTTCAAAAACTACATTTCATTGACTTTTCTAACGTATCAATCCGTTTGAGTTACAACGGTTGCGTCACATATTCGTACCAACATGTATTTAGCGATATTTTTCTGATATTACTAGGTTGCATCGCTTTTAACAGTGAAACGATTGACTGTGGACTTAATTGAACTGATTTTGGACTTTGACCTTATAAATGTGATAAATGAGACAATTGACTCCAAGAAATAACATTCTTTAATTTGACATGATTGCTGGAACTCAGCAATTACACTGGGCGCTGTGGTAGCGCTTTATTTAAAAATTTATAATAAGTCATTTTTATTGTGTGGACCAATCCTAGCCGTTAGCGCGCGCTGAAGAAATAGAGACAGTTTCAAAAACTACATTTCATTGCTTTTCTAACGGTATCAGTCCGTTTGAGTTACAACGGTTGCGTCACATATTCGTACCAACATGTATTTAGCGATATTTTTCTGATATTACTAGGTTGCATCGCTTTAACAGTGAAACGATTGACTGTGGGACTTAATTGAACTGATTTTGGACTTTGACCTTATAAATGTGATAAATGAGACAATTACTCCAAGAAATAACATTCCTTAATTTGACATGATTGCTGGAACTCAGCAATTACACTGGGCGCTGTGGTAGCGGCTTTATTTAAAAATTTAGATAAATAAGTCATTTTTTACTGTGGGACCAATCCTAGCCGTTAGCGCGCGCTGAAGAAATAGAGACATTTCAAAACTACATTTCATTGACTTTCTAACGGTTATCAATCCGTTTGAGTTACAACGGTTGCGTCACATATTTCGTACCAACATTGTAACTTAGCGATATTTTTCTGATATTAGGGTTGCATCGCTTTTAACAGTGAAACGATTGACTGTGGGACTTAATTGAACTGATTTTGACTTTGACCTTATAAATGTGATAAATGACACAATTACTCCAAGAAATAACATTCTTTTAATTTGACATGATTGCTGGAACTCAGCAATTACACTGGCGCGTGTAGTAGGCTTTATTTAAAAATTTATAATTAAGTCATTTTTTATTGTGGGACCAATCCTAGCCGTTAGCGCGCGTCTGAAGAAATAGAGTCAGTTTCAAAACTACATTTCATTGTTTCTAACGGTATCAATCCGTTGAGTTACAACGGTTGCGTCACATATTCGCTACCAACATGTATTTAGCGATATTTTTCTGATATTACTAGGTTGCATCGCTTTTAACAGTGAAACGATTGACTGTGGACTTAATTTGAACTTGATTTGGACTTGACCTTAAAATGTGATAAATGAAGACAATTGGTACTCCAAGAAATAAAATTCTTCTTAATTTGACATGATTGCTGGAACTCAGCAATTACACTGGGCGCTGTGGTAGCGCTTTATTTAAAAATTTAGATAAATAAGTCATTTTTTACTTGGGGACCAATCCTAGCGTTAGCGCGCGCTAAAGAAATAGAACAGATTCAAAAACTACATTTCATTGTTTTTCTAACGGTATCAATCCGTTTGAGTTACAACGGTTGCGTCACATATTCGTACCAACATGTATTTAGCGATATTTTTCTGATATTACTAGGTTGCATCGCTTTAACAGTGAAACGATTGACTGTGGGACTTAATTGAACTGATTTTGGACTTTGACCTTATAAATGTGATAAATGAACAATTGGACTCCAAGAAATAACATTCTTCTTAATTTGACATGATTGCTGACAGCAATTACACTGGGCCTGTGGCAGCGCTTAATTTAAAAATTTAGATAAATAAGTCATTTTTACTGTGGGACCAATCCTAGCCGTTAGCGCGCGCTGAAGAAATAGAGACAGTT
>JASGCC010002864.1:0-26293 GCA_030067915.1 Hydractinia echinata
AGCGCTTTATTTAAAAATTTATATCTATAAGTCATTTTTTATTGTGGACCAATCCTAGCCGTTAGCGCGCGCTGAAGAAATAGAGACAGTTTCAGAAACTACATTTCATTGTTTTTCTAACGGTATCAAACTGTTTGAGTTACAACAGTTGCGTCACATATTCGTACGAACATGTATTTAGCGATATTTTTCTGATATTACTAGGTTGCATCGCGTTTAACAGTGAAACGATTGACTGTGGGACTTAATTGAACTGATTTTGGACTTTGACCTTATAAATGTGATAAATGAGACAATTGGACTCCAAGAAATAACATTCTTCTTAATTTGACATGATTGCTGGAACTCAGCGATTACACTGGGCGCTGTGGTAGCGCTTTATTTAAAAATTTAGTTAAATAAGTCATTTTTTACTGTGGGACAATCCTAGCCGTTAGCGCGGGCAGAAGAAATAGAGACAGTTTACAAAACTACATTTCATTGACTTTGTAACGGTATCAGTCCGTTTGTGTTGCAACGGTTGCGTCACATATTCGTACCAACATGTATTTAGCGATATTTTTCTGATATTACTAGGTTGCATCGCTTTTAACAGTGAAACGATTGACTGTGGGACTTAATTGAACTGATTTTGGACTTTGACCTTATAATTGGATATAATTGGACTCCAAGGAATAACATTCTTCTTAATTTGACATGATTGCTCGAACTCAGCAGTTACACTGGGCGCTGTGACAGCGCTTTATTTAAAAATTTAGATAAATAAGTCATCTTGTACTGTGGGACAAATCCTAGCCGTTAGCGCGGGCAGAAGAAATAGAGACAGTTTCAAAAACTACATTTCATTGACCTTCTAAAGGTATCAACCCGATAGAGTTACAACGGTTGCGTCACATATTTGTACCAACATGTATTTAGCGATATTTTTCTAGTATTACTAGGTTGCATCGCTTTTAACAGTGAAACGATTGACTGTGCGACTTAATTGAACTGATTTTGGACTTTGAACTTATAATTGTGATAAATGAGACAATTGGACTCCAAGAAATAACCTTCTTCTTAATTTGACATGATTGCTGGAACTCAGCGATTACACTGGGCGCTGTGGTAGCGCTTTATTTAGAAATTTAGATAAATAATTCATTTTTTACTGTCGCACCAATCCTAGCCGTTAGCGCGCGCTGACGAAATAGAGACAGTTTACAAAACTACATTTCATTGACTTTGTAACGGTATCAGTCTGTTTGAGTTACAACGGTTGCGTCACAAATTCGCACCAAGATGTATTTAGGGATATTTTTCTGATATTACTAGGTTGCATCGCTTTTAACAGTGAAACGATTGACTGTGGGACATAATTGAACTGATTTCGGACTTTGACTTTACAAATGTGATAAATGAGATAATTGGACTCCAAGAAATAACATTCTTCTTAATTTGACATGATTGTTGGAACTCAGCGAATACACTGGGCGCTGTGGTAGCGTTTTATTTAAAAATTTAGATAAATAAGTCATTTTTCACTGTGGGACCAATCCTAGCCGTTAGCGCGCGCTGAAGAAATAGAGACAGTTTCAAAAACTACATTTCATTGACCTTCTAAAGGTATCAACCCGATAGAGTTACAACGGTTGCGTCACATATTTGTACCAACATGTATTTAGCGATATTTTTCTAGTATTACTAGGTTGCATCGCTTTTAACAGTGAAACGATTGACTGTGCGACTTAATTGAACTGATTTTGGACTTTGAACTTATAATTGTGATAAATGAGACAATTGGATTCCAAGAAATAACCTTCTTCTTAATTTGACATGATTGCTGGAACTCAGCGATTACACTGGGCGCTGTGGTAGCGCTTTATTTAAAAATTTATATCTATAAGTCATTTTTTATTGTGGGACCAATCCTAGCCGTTAGCGCGCGCTGAAGAAATAGAGACAGTTTCAGAAACTACATTTCATTGTTTTTCTAACGGTATCAATCCGTTTGGTTACAACGGTTGCGTCACATATTCGTACCAACATGTATTTAGCGATATTTTTCTGATATTACTAGGTTGCATCGCTTTTAACAGTGAAACGGTTGACTATGGGACATAATTGAACTGATTTTGGCCTTTCACCTTACAAATGTGATAAATGAGATAATTGGACTCCAAGAAATAACATTCTTCTTAATTTGACATGATTGCTGGAACTCAGCGATTACACTGGCAGCTGTAGTAACGCTTTATTTAAAAATTTATATCTATAAGTCATTTTTTATTGTAGGACCAATCCTAGCCGTTAGCGCGCGCTGAAGAAATAGAGACAGATTCAGAAACTACATTTCATTGTTTTTCTAACGGTATCAAACTGTTTGAGTTACAACAGTTGCGTCACATATTCGTACCAACATGTATTTAGCGATATTTTTCTGATATTACTAGGTTGCATCGCGTTTAACAGTGAAACGATTGACTGTGGGACTTAATTGAACTGATTTTGGACTTTGACCTTATAAATGTGATAAATGAGATAATTGGACTCCAAGAAATAACATTCTTCTTAATTTGACATGATTGTTGGAACTCAGCGATTACACTGGGCGCTGTGGTAGCGTTTTATTTAAAAATTTAGATAAATAAGTCATTTTTCACTGTGGGACCAATCCTAGCCGTTAGCCCGCGCTGAAGAAATAGAGACAGTTTACAAAACTACATTTCATTGACTTTGTAACGGTATCAGTCCGTTTGTGTTTCAACGGTTGCGTCACATATTCGTACCAACATGTATTTAGCGATATTTTTCTGATATTACTAGGTTGCATCGCTTTTAACAGTGAAACGATTGACTATGGGACATAATTGAACTGATTTTGGACTTTGACCTTACAAATGTGATAAATAAGATAATTGGACTCTAAGAAATAAAATTCTTTTTAATTGGAGATGATTGCTGGAACTCAGCAATTACACTGGGCCCTGTGGTAGCGCTTTATTTAGAAATTGAGATAAATAAGACATTTTTTACGGTGGGACCAATCCTAGTCGTTAGCGCGCGTTGAAGAAATAGAGACAGTTTCAAAAACTAAATTTCATTGACTTTCTAACGGTATGAATCCGTTTGAGTTACAACGGTTGCGTCACATGTTCGCACACACATGGATTTAGCCATATTTTTCTGATATTACTAGGTTGCATTGCTTTTAACAGTGAAACGATTGACTGTGTGACTTAATTGAACTCATTTTGGACTTTGACCTTATAAATGTGATAAATGAGATAATTGGACTCCAAGAAATAACATTCTTCTTAATTTGACATGATTGCTGGAACTCAGCGATTACACTGGGCGCTGTGGTAGCGCGTTATTTAAAAATTTATATCTATAATTCATTTTTTATTGTGGGACCAAACTAGCTGTTAGCGCGCGCTGAAGAAATAGAGACAGTTTCCGAAACTACATTTCATTGTTTTTCTAACGGTATCAATCAGTTTGTGTTACAATGGTTGCGTCACATATTCGTACCAACATGTATTTAGGGATATTTTTCTGATATTACTATGTTGCATCGCTTTTAACAGTGAAACGATTGACTGTGGGACATAATTGAACTGATTTTGGACTTTGACCATACAAATGTGATAAATGAGATAATTGGACTCCAAGAAATAACATTCTTCTTAATTTGACATGATTGTTGGAACTCAGCGATTACACTGGGCGCTGTGGTAGCGTTTTATTTAAAAATTTAGATAAATAAGTCATTTTTCACTGTGGGACCAATCCTAGCCGTTAGCCCGCGCTGAAGAAATAGAGACAGTTTACAAAACTACATTTCATTGACTTTGTAACGGTATCAGTCCGTTTGTGTTTCAACGGTTGCGTCACATATTCGTACCAACAAGCTCTGTAACAAGGCAGGCCAGAAAGTTAGTGCGCTTGCAAGGTTATCTTCCTTAATGACATTAGACCAGCGAAAGCTGATTATTAATGCTTTTGTCACTAGTCATTTTTCGTACTGTCCATTAGTATGGATGTTTCACAGTCGTAAATTAAACAATAGGATAAACCATATACATGAAAGAGCACTAAGAATTATCTATCAAGACTATCAATCCTCATTTGAAGAGCTTTTATCGAAAAATGGGAGCGTTACAATTCACCAAACGAACTTACGCATCCTTGTTACTGAGCTGTATAAAGCTAAAACAAAAACAGGGCCAGAAATGTTGAATGAACTTTTTATCTTTCCTGAACCAGTGTATAATTTGAGGAAGGACAAACTCAAGAGTAACAAAATATTTTCAGTGAGATATGGGATCGAAACACTGTCTAATGTTGGGTTAAAACTTTGGAACTCTTTGCCTAACGAGTATCGGAACGCTGGTACTTTAATTGAGTTTCGAAGCAAAATAAGAAACTGGATTCCAAACCATTGTCCTTGCAGAATATGCAAAACTTTTATACTTGAATTAGGTTTTCTTTAGTTTCCCCGTTGTCTTCCTTTGTCTATTCTTTGAGATATTATTTAAAATATTTAAAAAAATTGTATATACGGTATTCTTTATAGATTTTATATATTTAGTTATTTATTGTTTTTAATGTTTTTAAAGTTGACTTTAATTAGCCTCAGAGCTACATTTTCTTGTAAACTTGTCAACTATAAATAAATTAATCATATCATATCATATCATATATACACTGGGCGCTGTGGTAGCGCTTTATTTAAAAATTTATATCTATAAGTCATTTTTTATTGTGGGACAAATCCTAGCCGTTAACGCGCGCTGAAGAAATAGAGACAGTTTCAAAAACTACATTTCAATGTTTTTCTAACGGTATCAATCCGTTTGAGTTACAATGGTTGCATCACATGTTCGCACACACATGGATTTAGCCATATTTTTCTGATATTACTAGGTTGCATTGCTTTTAACAGTGAAACGATTGACTGTGTGACTTAATTGAACTCATTTTGGACTTTGACTTTATAAATGTGATAAATGAGATAATTGGACTCCAAGAAATAACATTCTTGTTAATTTGACATGATTGCTGGAACTCAGCGATTACACTGGGCGCTGTGGTAGCGCGTTATTTAAAAATTTATATCTATAAGTCATTTTTTATTGTGGGACCAATCCTAGCCGTTAGCGCGCGCTGAAGATATAGAGACAGTTTCAGAAACTACATTTCATTGTTTTTCTAACGGTATCAATCCGTTTGGGTTACAACGGTTGCGTCACATATTCGTACCAACATGTATTTAGCGATATTTTTCTGATATTACCAGGTTGCATCGCTTTTAACAGTGAAACGGTTGACTATGGGACATAATTGAACTGATTTTGGCCTTTCACCTTACAAATGTGATAAATGAGATAATTGGACTCCAAGAAATAACATTCTTCTTAATTTGACATGATTGCTGGAACTCAGCGATTACACTGGGCGCTGTGGTAACGCTTTATTTAAAAATTTATATCTATAAGTCATTTTTTATTGTGGGACAATCCTAGCCGTTAGCGCGCGCTGAAGAAATAGAGACAGTTTCAGAAACTACATTTCATTGTTTTTCTAACGGTATCAAACTGTTTGAGTTACAACAGTTGCGTCACATATTCGTACCAACATGTATTTAGCGATATTTTTCTGATATTACTAGGTTGCATCGCGTTTAACAGTGAAACGATTGACTGTGGGACTTAATTGAACTGATTTTGGACTTTGACCTTATAAATGTGATAAATGAGATAATTGGACTCCAAGAAAAAACATTCTTCTTAATTTGACATGATGGTTGGAACTCAGCGATTACACTGGGCGCTGTGGTAGCGTTTTATTTAAGAATTTAGATAAATAAGTCATTTTTCACTCTGGGACCAATCCTAGCCGTTAGCGCGGGCTGAAGAAATAGAGACAGTTTACAAAACTACATTTCATCGACTTTGTAACAGTATCAGTCCGTTTGTGTTTCAACGGTTGCGTCACATATTCGTACCAACATGTATTTAGCGATATTTTTCTGATATTACTAGGTTGCATCGCTTTTAACAGTGAAACGATTGACTATGGGACATAATTGAACTAATTTTGGACTTTGACCTTACAAATGTGATAAATAAGATAATTGGACTCCAAGAAATAACATTCTTTTTAATTGGAGATGATTGCTGGAACTCAGCAATTACACTGGGCCCTGTGGTAGCGCTTTATTTAGAAATTGAGATAAATAAGACATTTTTTACGGTGGGACCAATCCTAGTCGTTAGCGCGCGTTGAAGAAATAGAGACAGTTTCAAAAACTAAATTTCATTGACTTTCTAACGGTATGAATCCGTTTGAGTTACAACGGTTGCGTCACATGTTCGCACACACATGGATTTAGCCATATTTTTCTGATATTACTAGGTTGCATTGCTTTTAACAGTGAAACGATTGACTGTGTGACTTAATTGAACTCATTTTGGACTTTGACCTTATAAATGTGATAAATGAGATAATTGGACTCCAAGAAATAACATTCTTCTTAATTTGACATGATTGCTGGAACTCAGCGATTACACTGGGCGCTGTGGTAGCGCGTTATTTAAAAATTTATATCTATAATTCATTTTTTATTGTGGGACCAAACTAGCCGTTAGCGCGCGCTGAAGAAATAGAGACAGTTTCAGAAACTACATTTCATTGTTTTTCTAACGGTATCAATCAGTTTGTGTTACAATGGTTGCGTCACATATTCGTACCAACATGTATTTAGGGATATTTTTCTGATATTACTATGTTGCATCGCTTTTAACAGTGAAACGATTGACTGTGGGACATAATTGAACTGATTTTGGACTTTGACCATACAAATGTGATAAATGAGATAATTGGACTCCAAGAAATAACATTCTTCTTAATTTGACATGATTGTTGGAACTCAGCGATTACACTGGGCGCTGTGGTAGCGTTTTATTTAAAAATTTAGATAAATAAGTCATTTTTCACTGTGGGACCAATCCTAGCCGTTATCCCGCGCTGAAGAAATAGAGACAGTTTACAAAACTACATTTCATTGACTTTGTAACGGTATCAGTCCGTTTGTGTTTCAACGGTTGCGTCACATATTCGTACCAACAAGCTCTGTAACAAGGCAGGCCAGAAAGTTAGTGCGCTTGCAAGGTTATCTTCCTTAATGACATTAGACCAGCGAAAGCTGATTATTAATGCTTTTGTCACTAGTCATTTTTCGTACTGTCCATTAGTATGGATGTTTCACAGTCGTAAATTAAACAATAGGATAAACCATATACATGAAAGAGCACTAAGAATTATCTATCAAGACTATCAATCCTCATTTGAAGAGCTTTTATCGAAAAATGGGAGCGTTACAATTCACCAAACGAACTTACGCATCCTTGTTACTGAGCTGTATAAAGCTAAAACAAAAACAGGGCCAGAAATGTTGAATGAACTTTTTATCTTTCCTGAACCAGTGTATAATTTGAGGAAGGACAAACTCAAGAGTAACAAAATATTTTCAGTGAGATATGGGATCGAAACACTGTCTAATGTTGGGTTAAAACTTTGGAACTCTTTGCCTAACGAGTATCGGAACGCTGGTACTTTAATTGAGTTTCGAAGCAAAATAAGAAACTGGATTCCAAACCATTGTCCTTGCAGAATATGCAAAACTTTTATACTTGAATTAGTTTTTCTTTAGTTTCCCCGTTGTCTTCTTTTGTCTATTCTTTGAGATATTATTTAAAATATTTAAAAAAATTGTATATACGGTATTCTTTATAGATTTTATATATTTAGTTATTTATTGTTTTTAATGTTTTTAAAGTTGACTTTAATTAGCCTCAGAGCTACATTTTCTTGTAAACTTGTCAACTATAAATAAATTAATCATATCATATCATATCATATATACACTGGGCGCTGTGGTAGCGCTTTATTTAAAAATTTATATCTATAAGTCATTTTTTATTGTGGGACAAATCCTAGCCGTTAACGCGCGCTGAAGAAATAGAGACAGTTTCAAAAACTACATTTCAATGTTTTTCTAACGGTATCAATCCGTTTGAGTTACAATGGTTGCATCACATATTCGTACCAACATGTATTTAGCGATAATTTCCTGATATTATTAGGTTGCATCGCTTTTAACAGTGAAACGATTGACTGTGTGATTTAATTGAACTGATTTTGGACTTTGACCTTATAAATGTGATAAATGAGACAATTGGACTCCAATAAATAACATTCTTCTTAATTTGACATGATTGCTGGAACTCAGCGATTACACTGGGCGCTGTGGTAGCGCTTTATTTAAAAATTTAGTTAAATAAGTCATTTTTTACTGTGGGACCAATCCTAGCCGTTAGCGCGGGCTGAAGAAATAGAGACAGTTTACAAAACTACATTTCATTGACTTTGTAACGGTATCAGTCCGTTTGTGTTTCAACGGTTGCGTCACATATTCGTACCAGCATGTATTTAACTATATTTTTCTGATATTTCTAGGTTGCATCGCTTTTAACAGTGAAACGATTGACTGTGGGACTTAATTAAACTGATTTTGGACTTTGACCTTATAATTGGATAGATTGGATAGATTCATTTAGATTGTGTACTTGTGATCGCAACTGCTCATTACTTTTCTTTAAAAATTTGTTATATATATATATGGACTTTGAACTGATAAATGTGATAAATGAGATAATTGGACTCCAAGAAATAACATTCTTCTTAATTTGACATGATTGCTGGAACTCAGCGATTACACTGGGCGCTGTGGTAGCGCGTTATTTAAAAATTTATATCTATAATTCATTTTTTATTGTGGGACCAAACTAGCCGTTAGAGCGCGCTGAAGAAATAAAGACAGTTTCAGAAACTACATTTCATTGTTTTTCTAACGGTATCAATCAGTTTGTGTTACAATGGTTGCGTCACATATTCGTACCAACATGTATTTAGGGATATTTTTCTGATATTACTATGTTGCATCGCTTTTAACAGTGAAACGATTGACTGTGGGACATAATTGAACTGATTTTGGACTTTGACCATACAAATGTGATAAATGAGATAATTGGACTCCAAGAAATAACATTCTTCTTAATTTGACATGATTGTTGGAACTCAGCGATTACACTGGGCGCTGTGGTAGCGTTTTATTTAAAAATTTAGATAAATAAGTCATTTTTCACTGTAGGACCAATCCTAGCCGTTAGCGCGCGCTGAAGAAATAGAGACAGTTTACAAAACTACATTTCATTGACTTTGTAACGGTATCAGTCCGTTTGTGTTTCAACGGTTGCGTCACATATTCGTACCAACAAGCTCTGTAACAAGGCAGGCCAGAAAGTTAGTGCGATTGCAAAGTTATCTTCCTTAATGACATTAGACCAGCGAAAGCTGATTATTAATGCTTTTGTCACTAGTCATTTTTCGTACTGTCCATTAGTATGGATGCTTCACAGTCGTAAATTAAACAATAGGATAAACCATATACATGAAAGGGCACTAAGAATTATCTATCAAGACTATCAATCCTCATTTGAAGAGCTTTTATCGAAAAATGGGAGCGTTACAATTCACCAAACGAACTTACGCATCCTTGTTACTGAGCTGTATAAAGCTAAAACAAAAACAGGGCCAGAAATGTTGAATGAACTTTTTATCTTTCCTGAACCAGTGTATAATTTGAGGAAGGACAAACTCAAGAGTAACAAAATATTTTCAGTGAGATATGGGATCGAAACACTGTCTAATGTTGGGTTAAAACTTTGGAACTCTTTGCCTAACGAGTATCGGAACGCTGGTACTTTAATTGAGTTTCGAAGCAAAATAAGAAACTGGATTCCAAACCATTGTCCTTGCAGAATATGCAAAACTTTTATACTTGAATTAGGTTTTCTTTAGTTTCCCCGTTGTCTTCCTTTGTCTATTCTTTGAGATATTATTTAAAATATTTAAAAAAATTGTATATACGGTATTCTTTATAGATTTTATATATTTAGTTATTTATTGTTTTTAATGTTTTTAAAGTTGACTTTAATTAGCCTCAGAGCTACATTTTCTTGTAAACTTGTCAACTATAAATAAATTAATCATATCATATCATATCATATATACACTGGGCGCTGTGGTAGCGCTTTATTTAAAATTTATATCTATAAGTCATTTTTTATTGTGGGACCAATCCTAGCCGTTAACGCGCGCTGAAGAAATAGAGACAGTTTCAGAAACTATATTTCAATGTTTTTCTAACGGTATCAATCCGTTTGAGTTACAATGGTTGCGTCACATATTCGTACCAACATGTATTTAGCGATATTTTTCTGATATTATTAGGTTGCATCGCTTTTAACAGTGAAACGATTGACTGTGGGATTTAATTGAACTGATTTTGGACTTGACCTTATAAATGTGATAAATGAGACAATTGGACTCCAATAAATAACATTCTTCTTAATTTGACATGATTGCTGGAACTCAGCGATTACACTGGGCGCTGTGGTAGCGCTTTATGTAAAAATTTAGTTAAATAAGTCATTTTTTACTGTGAGACCAATCCTAGCCGTTAGCGCGGGCTGAAGAAATAGAGACAGTTTACAAAACTACATTCCATTGACTTTGTAACGGTATCAGTCCGTTTGTGTTTCAACGGTTGCGTCACATATTCGTACCAGCATGTATTTAACTATATTTTTCTGACATTACTAAGTTGCATCGCTTTTAACAGTGAAACGATTGACTGTGGGACTTAATTAAACTGATTTTGGACTTTGACCTTATAATTGGATATAATTGGACTCCAAGGAATAACATTCTTCTTAATTTGACATGATTGCTTGAACTCAGCAGTTACACTGGGCGCTGTGGCAGCGTTTTATTTAAAAATTTAGATAAATAAGTCATTTTGTACTGTGAGACCGATCCTAGCCGTTAGCGCGCGCTGAAGAAATTAGGACAGTTTACAAAACTACATTTCATTGACTTTGTAACGGTATCGGTCTGTTTGAGTTACAACGGTTGCGTCACATGTTCGTACACACATGTATTTAGCCATATTTTTCTGATATTACTAGGTTGCGTGCTTTTAACAGTGAAACGATTGACCGTGTGACTTAATTGAACTCATTTTGGACTTTGACCTTACAAATGTGATAAATGAGATAATTGGACTCCAAGAAATAACATTCTTCTTAATTTGACATGATTGCTGGAACTCAGCGATTACACTGGGCGCTGTGGTAGCGCTTTATTTAAAAATTTAGATAAATAAGTCATTTTTCACTGTGGGACCAATCCTAGCCGTTAGCGCGCGCTGAAAAATAGAGACAGTTTACAAAACTACATTTCATTGACTTTGTAGCGGTATCAGTCCGTTTGTGTTTCAATGGTTGCGTCACATATTCGTACCAACATGTATTTAGCGATATTTTTCTGATATTACTAGGTTGCATCGCTTTTAACAGTGAAACGATTGACTATGGGACATAATTGCACTGATTTTGGACTTTGACCTTACAAATGTGATAAAAAAGATAATTGGACTCCAAGAAACAACATTCTTTTAATTGGAGATGATTGCTGGAACTCAGCAATTACACTGGGCCCTGTGGTAGCGCTTTATTTAGAAATTGGGATAAATAAGACATTTTTTACGGTGGGACCAATCCTAGTCGTTAGCGCGCGCTGAAGAAATAGAGACAATTTCAAAAACTAAATTTCATTGACTTTCTAACGGTATGAATCCATTTGAGTTACAACGGTTGCGTCACATGTTCGCACACACATGGATTTAGCCATATTTTTCTGATATTACTAGGTTGCATTGCTTTTAACAGTGAAACGATTGACTGTGTGACTTAATTGAACTCATTTTGGACTTTGACCTTATAAATGTGATAAATGAGATAATTGGACTCCAAGAAATAACATTCTTTTTAATTTGACATGATTGCTGGAACGCAGCGATTACACTGGGCGCTGTGGTAGCGCTTTATTTAAAAATTTATATCTATAAGTCATTTTTTATTGTGGGACCAAACTAGCCGTTAGCGCGCGCTGAAGAAATAGAGACAGTTTCAGAAACTACATTTCATTGTTTTTCTAACGGTATCAATCAGTTTGAGTTACAATGGTTGCGTCACATATTCGTACCAACATGTATTTAGGGATATTTTTCTGATATTACTAGGTTGCTTCACTTTTAACAGTGAAACGATTGACTGTGGGACATAATTGAACTGATTTTGGACTTTGACCTTACAAATGTGATAAATGAGATAATTGGACTCCAAGAAATAACATTCTTCTTAATTTGACATGATTGCTGGAACTCAGCGATTACACTGGGCGCTGTGGTAGCGCTTTATTTAAAAATTTAGTTAAATAAGTCATTTTTTACTGTGGGACCAATCCTAGCCGTTAGCGCGGGCTGAAGAAATAGAGACAGTTTACAAAACTACATTTCATTGACTTTGTAACGGTATCAGTCCGTTTGTGTTTCAACGGTTGCGTCACATATTCGTACCAACAAGCTCTGTAACAAGGCAGGCCAGAAAGTTAGTGCGCTTGCAAGGTTATCTTCCTTAATGACATTAGACCAGCGAAAGCTGATTATTAATGCTTTTGTCACTAGTCATTTTTCGTACTGTCCATTAGTATGGATGTTTCACAGTCGTAAATTAAACAATAGGATAAACCATATACATGAAAGAGCACTAAGAATTATCTATCAAGACTATCAATCCTCATTTGAAGAGCTTTTATCGAAAAATGGGAGCGTTACAATTCACCAAACGAACTTACGCATCCTTGTTACTGAGCTGTATAAAGCTAAAACAAAAACAGGGCCAGAAATGTTGAATGAACTTTTTATCTTTCCTGAACCAGTGTATAATTTGAGGAAGGACAAACTCAAGAGTAACAAAATATTTTCAGTGAGATATGGGATCGAAACACTGTCTAATGTTGGGTTAAAACTTTGGAACTCTTTGCCTAACGAGTATCGGAACGCTGGTACTTTAATTGAGTTTCGAAGCAAAATAAGAAACTGGATTCCAAACCATTGTCCTTGCAGAATATGCAAAACTTTTATACTTGAATTAGGTTTTCTTTAGTTTCCCCGTTGTCTTCCTTTGTCTATTCTTTGAGATATTATTTAAAATATTTAAAAAAATTGTATATACGGTATTCTTTATAGATTTTATATATTTAGTTATATTTTGTTTTTAATGTTTTTAAAGTTGACTTTAATTAGCCTCAGAGCTACATTTTCTTGTAAACTTGTCAACTATAAATAAATTAATCATATCATATCATATCATATATACACTGGGCGCTGTGGTAGCGCTTTATTTAAAAATTTATATCTATAAGTCATTTTTTATTGTGGGACAAATCCTAGCCGTTAACGCGCGCTGAAGAAATAGAGACAGTTTCAAAAACTACATTTCAATGTTTTTCTAACGGTATCAATCCGTTTGAGTTACAATGGTTGCGTCACATATTCGTACCAACATGTATTTAGCGATATTTTTCTGATATTATTAGGTTGCATCGCTTTTAACAGTGAAACGATTGACTGTGGGATTTAATTGAACTGATTTTGGACTTTGACCTTATAAATGTGATAAATGAGACAATTGGACTCCAAGAAATAACATTCTTCTTAATTTGACATGATTGCTGGAACTCAGCGATTACACTGGGCGCTGTGGTAGCGCTTTATTTAAAAATTTAGTTAAATAAGTCATTTTTTACTGTGGGACCAATCCTAGCCGTTAGCGCGGGCTGAAGAAATAGAGACAGTTTACAAAACTACATTTCATTGACTTTGTAACGGTATCAGTCCGTTTGTGTTTCAACGGTTGCGTCACATATTCGTACCAGCATGTATTTAACTATATTTTTCTGATATTACTAGGTTGCATCGCTTTTAACAGTGAAACGATTGACTGTGGGACTTAATTAAACTGATTTTGGACTTTGACCTTATAATTGGATATAATTGGACTCCAAGGAATAACATTCTTCTTAATTTGACATGATTGCTGGAACTCAGCGATTACACTGGGCGCTGTGGTAGCGCTTTATTTAAAAATTTAGTTAAATAAGTCATTTTTTACTGTGGGACCAATCCTAGCCGTTAGCGCGGGCTGAAGAAATAGAGACAGTTTACAAAACTACATTCCATTGACTTTGTAACGGTATCAGTCCGTTTGTGTTTCAACGGTTGCGTCACATATTCGTACCAGCATGTATTTAACTATATTTTTCTGATATTTCTAGGTTGCATCGCTTTTAACAGTGAAACGATTGACTGTGGGACTTAATTAAACTGATTTTGGACTTTGACCTTATAATTGGATAGATTGGATAGATTCATTTAGATTGTGTACTTGTGATCGCAACTGCTCATTACTTTTCTTTAAAAATTTGTTATATATATATATGGACTTTGAACTGATAAATGTGATTAATGAGATAATTGGACTCCAAGAAATAACATTCTTCTTAATTTGACATGATTGCTGGAACTCAGCGATTACACTGGGCGCTGTGGTAGCGCGTTATTTAAAAATTTATATCTATAATTCATTTTTTATTGTGGGACCAAACTAGCCGTTAGAGCGCGCTGAAGAAATAGAGACAGTTTCAGAAACTACATTTCATTGTTTTTCTAACGGTATCAATCAGTTTGTGTTACAATGGTTGCGTCACATATTCGTACCAACATGTATTTAGGGATATTTTTCTGATATTACTATGTTGCATCGCTTTTAACAGTGAAACGATTGACTGTGGGACATAATTGAACTGATTTTGGACTTTGACCATGCAAATGTGATAAATGAGATAATTGGACTCCAAGAAATAACATTCTTCTTAATTTGACATGATTGTTGGAACTCAGCGATTATACTGGGCGCTGTGGTAGCGTTTTATTTAAAAATTTAGATAAATAAGTCATTTTTCACTGTAGGACCAATCCTAGCCGTTAGAGCGCTCTGAAGAAATAGAGACAGTTTACAAAACTACATTTCATTGACTTTGTAACGGTATCAGTCCGTTTGTGTTTCAACGGTTGCGTCACATATTTGTACCAACAAGCTCTGTAACAAGGCAGGCCAGAAAGTTAGTGCGCTTGCAAGGTTATCTTCCTTAATGACATTAGACCAGCGAAAGCTGATTATTAATGCTTTTGTCACTAGTCATTTTTCGTACTGTCCATTAGTATGGATGTTTCACAGTCGTAAATTAAACAATAGGATAAACCATATACATGAAAGGGCACTAAGAATTATCTATCAAGACTATCAATCCTCATTTGAAGAGCTTTTATCGAAAAATGGGAGCGTTACAATTCACCAAACGAACTTACGCATCCTTGTTACTGAGCTGTATAAAGCTAAAACAAAAACAGGGCCAGAAATGTTGAATGAACTTTTTATCTTTCCTGAACCAGTGTATAATTTGAGGAAGGACAAACTCAAGAGTAACAAAATATTTTCAGTGAGATATGGGATCGAAACACTGTCTAATGTTGGGTTAAAACTTTGGAACTCTTTGCCTAACGAGTATCGGAACGCTGGTACTTTAATTGAGTTTCGAAGCAAAATAAGAAACTGGATTCCAAACCATTGTCCTTGCAGAATATGCAAAACTTTTATACTTGAATTAGGTTTTCTTTAGTTTCCCCGTTGTCTTCCTTTGTCTATTCTTTGAGATATTATTTAAAATATTTAAAAAAATTGTATATACGGTATTCTTTATAGATTTTATATATTTAGTTATTTATTGTTTTTAATGTTTTTAAAGTTGACTTTAATTAGCCTCAGAGCTACATTTTCTTGTAAACTTGTCAACTATAAATAAATTAATCATATCATATCATATATACACTGGGCGCTGTGGTAGCGCTTTATTTAAAAATTTATATCTATAAGTCATTTTTTATTGTGGGACCAATCCTAGCCGTTAACGCGCGCTGAAGAAATAGAGACAGTTTCAGAAACTATATTTCAATGTTTTTCTAACGGTATCAATCCGTTTGAGTTACAATGGTTGCGTCACATATTCGTACCAACATGTATTTAGCGATATTTTTCTGATGTTATTAGGTTGCATCGCTTTTAACAGTGAAACGATTGACTGTGGGATTTAATTGAACTGATTTTGGACTTTGACCTTATAAATGTGATAAATGAGACAATTGGACTCCAATAAATAACATTTTTCTTAATTTGACATGATTGCTGGAACTCAGCAATTACACTGGGCGCTGTGGTAGCGCTTTATTTAAAAATTTAGTTAAATAAGTCATTTTTTACTGTGAGACCAATCCTAGCCGTTAGCGCGGGCTGAAGAAATAGAGACAGTTTACAAAACTACATTCCATTGACTTTGTAACGGTATCAGTCCGTTTGTGTTTCGACGGTTGCGTCACATATTCGTACCAGCATGTATTTAACTATATTTTTCTGATATTACTAAGTTGCATCGCTTTTAACAGTGAAACGATTGACTGTGGGACTTAATTAAACTGATTTTGGACTTTGACCTTATAATTGGATATAATTGGACTCCAAGGAATAACATTCTTCTTAATTTGACATGATTGCTTGAACTCAGCAGTTACACTGGGCGCTGTGGCAGCGTTTTATTTAAAAATTTAGATAAATAAGTCATTTTGTACTGTGAGACCGATCCTAGCCGTTAGCGCGCGCTGAAGAAATTAGGACAGTTTACAAAACTACATTTCATTGACTTTGTAACGGTATTGGTCTGTTTGAGTTACAACGGTTGCGTCACATGTTCGTACACACATGTATTTAGCCATATTTTTCTGATATTACTAGGTTGCATCGCTTTTAACAGTGAAACGATTGACTATGGGACATAATTGCACTGATTTTGGACTTTGACCTTACAAATGTGATAAAAAAGATAATTGGACTCCAAGAAACAACAATCTTCTTAATTGGAGATGATTGCTGGGACTCAGCAATTACACTGCGCCCTGTGGTAGCGCTTTATTTAGAAATTGGGATAAATAAGACATTTTTTACGGTGGGACCAATCCTAGTCGTTAGCGCGCGCTGAAGAAATAGAGACAATTTCAAAAACTAAATTTCATTGACTTTCTAACGGTATGAATCCATTTGAGTTACAACGGTTGCGTCACATGTTCGTACACACATGGATTTAGCCATATTTTTCTGATATTACTAGGTTGCATTGCTTTTAACAGTGAAACGATTGACTGTGTGACTTAATTGAACTCATTTTGGACTTTGACCTTATAAATGTGATAAATGAGATAATTGGACTCCAAGAAATAACATTCTTTTTAATTTGACATGATTGCTGGAACTCAGCGATTACACTGGGCGCTGTGGTAGCGCTTTATTTAAAAATTTATATCTATAAGTCATTTTTTATTGTGGGACCAAACTAGCCGTTAGCGCGCGCTGAAGAAATAGAGACAGTTTCAGAAACTACATTTCATTGTTTTTCTAACGGTATCAATCAGTTTATGTTACAATGGTTGCGTCACATATTCGTACCAACATGTATTTAGGGATATTTTTCTGATATTACTATGTTGCATCGCTTTTAACAGTGAAACGATTGACTGTGGGACATAATTGAACTGATTTTGGACTTTGACCTTACAAATGTGATAAATGAGATAATTGGACTCCAAGAAATAACATTCTTCTTAATTTGACATGATTGTCGGAACTCAGCGATTACACTGGGCGCTGTGGTAGCGTTTTATTTAAAAATTTAGATAAATAAGTCATTTTTCACTGTGGGACCAATCCTAGCCGTTAGCGCGCGCTGAAGAAATAGAGACAGTTTACAAAACTACATTTCATTCACTTTGTAACGGTATCAGTCCGTTTGTGTTTCAACGGTTGCGTCACATATTCGTACCAACAAGCTCTGTAACAAGGCAGGCCAGAAAGTTAGTGCGCTTGCAAGGTTATCTTCCTTAATGACATTAGACCAGCGAAAGCTGATTATTAATGCTTTTGTCACTAGTCATTTTTCGTACTGTCCATTAGTATGGATGTTTCACAGTCGTAAATTAAACAATAGGATAAACCATATACATGAAAGAGCACTAAGAATTATCTATCAAGAATATCAATCCTCATTTGAAGAGCTTTTATCGAAAAATGGGAGCGTTACAATTCACCAAACGAACTTACGCATCCTTGTTACTGAGCTGTATAAAGCTAAAACAAAAACAGGGCCAGAAATGTTGAATGAACTTTTTATCTTTCCTGAACCAGTGTATAATTTGAGGAAGGACAAACTCAAGAGTAACAAAATATTTTCAGTGAGATATGGGATCGAAACACTGTCTAATGTTGGGTTAAAACTTTGGAACTCTTTGCCTAACGAGTATCGGAACGCTGGTACTTTAATTGAGTTTCGAAGCAAAATAAGAAACTGGATTCCAAACCATTGTCCTTGCAGAATATGCAAAACTTTTATACTTGAATTAGGTTTTCTTTAGTTTCCCCGTTGTCTTCCTTTGTCTATTCTTTGAGATATTATTTAAAATATTTAAAAAAATTGTATATACGGTATTCTTTATAGATTTTATAGATTTAGTTATTTATTGTTTTTAATGTTTTTAAAGTTGACTTCAATTAGCCTCAGAGCTACATTTTCTTGTAAACTTGTCAACTATAAATAAATAAATTAATCATATCATATCATATCATATATACACTGGGCGCTGTGGTAGCGCTTTATTTAAAAATTTATATCTATAAGTCATTTTTTATTGTGGGACCAATCCTAGCCGTTAACGCGCGCTGAAGAAATAGAGACAGTTTCAGAAACTATATTTCAATGATTTTCTAACGGTATCAATCCGTTTGAGTTACAATGGTTGCGTCACATATTCGTACCAACATGTATTTAGCGATATTTTTCTGATATTATTAGGTTGCATCGCTTTTAACAGTGAAACGATTGACTGTGGGATTTAATTGAACTGATTTTGGACTTTGACCTTATAAATGTGATAAATGAGACCATTGGACTCCAATAAATAACATTCTTCTTAATTTGACATGATTGCTGAAACTCAGCGATTACACTGGGCGCTGTGGTAGCGCTTTATTTAAAAATTTAGTTAAATAAGTCATTTTTTACTGTGGGACCAATCCTAGCCGTTAGCGCGGGCTGAAGAAATAGAGACAGTTTACAAAACTACATTCCATTGACTTTGTAACGGTATCAGTCCGTTTGTGTTTCAACGGTTGCGTCACATATTCGTACCAGCATGTATTTAACTATATTTTTCTGATATTACTAGGTTGTATCGCTTTTAACAGTGAAACGATTGACTGTGGGACTTAATTAAACTGATTTTGGACTTTGACCTTATAATTGGATATAATTGGACTCCAAGGAATAACATTCTTCTTAATTTGACATGATTGCTGGAACTCAGCGATTACACTGGGCGCTGTGGCAGCGCTTTATTTAAAAATTTAGATAAATAAGTCATTTTTCACTGTGGGACCAATCCTAGCCGTTAGCGCGCGCTGAAGAAATAGAGACAGTTTACAAAACTACATTTCATTGACTTTGTAACGGTATCAGTCCGTTAGTGTTTCAACGGTTGCGTCACATATTCGTACCAGCATGTATTTAACTATATTTTTCTGATATTACTAGGTTGCATCGCTTTTAACAGTGAAACGATTGACTGTGGGACTTAATTGAACTCATTTTGGACTTTGACATTACAAATGTGATAAATGAGATAATTGGACTCCAAGAAATAACATTCTTCTTAATTTGACATGATTGCTGGAACTCAGCGATTACACTGGGCCCTGTGGTAGCGCTTTATTTAGAAATTGGGATAAATAAGACATTTTTTACGGTGGGACCAATCCTACTCGTTAGCGCGCGCTGAAGAAATAGAGACAGTTTCAGAAACTACATTTCATTGTTTTTCTAAAGGTATCAATCCGTTTGAGTTACAATGGTTGCGTCAAATATTCGTACCAACATGTATTTAGGGATATTTTTCTGATATTACTAGGTTGCATCGCTTTTAACAATGAAACGATTGACTGTGGGACATAATTGAACTGATTTTGGACTTTGACCTTATAAATGTGATAAATGAGATAATTGGACTCCAAGAAATAACATTCTTCTTAATTTGACATGATTGTTGGAACTCAGCGATTACACTGGGCGCTGTGGTAGCGTTTTATTTAAAAATTTAGATAAATAAGTCATTTTTCACTGTTGGACCAATCCTAGCCGTTATCGCGCGCTGAAGAAATAGAGACAGTTTACAAAACTACATTTCATTGACTTTGTAACGGTATTAATCTGTTTGTGTTTCAACGCTTGCGTCACATATTCGTACCAACATGTATTTAGCGATATTTTTCTGATATTACCAGCTTGCATCGCTCTTAACAGTGAAACGATTGACTGTGGGACTTAATTAAATTGATTTTGGACTTTGACCTTATAATTGGATATAATTGGACTCCAAGGAATAACATTCTTCTTAATTTGACATGATTGCTGGAACTCAGCGATTACACTGGGCGCTGTGGCAGCGCTTTATTTAAAAATTTAGATAAATAAGTCATTTTTCACTGTGGGACCAATCCTAGCCGTTAGCGCGCGCTGAAAAAATAGAGACAGTTTACAAAACTACATTTCATTGACTTTGTAACGGTATCAGTCCGTTAGTGTTTCAACGGTTGCGTCACATATTCGTACCAGCATGTATTTAACTATATTTTTCTGATATTACTAGGTTGCATCGCTTTTAACAGTGAAACGATTGACTGTGGGACTTAATTGAACTCATTTTGGACTTTGACATTACAAATGTGATAAATGAGATAATTGGACTCCAAGAAATAACATTCTTCTTAATTTGACATGATTGCTGGAACTCAGCGATTACACTGGGCCCTGTGGTAGCGCTTTATTTAGAAATTGGGATAAATAAGACATTTTTTACGGTGGGACCAATCCTACTCGTTAGCGCGCGCTGAAGAAATAGAGACAGTTTCAGAAACTACATTTCATTGTTTTTCTAAAGGTATCAATCCGTTTGAGTTACAATGGTTGCGTCAAATATTCGTACCAACATGTATTTAGGGATATTTTTCTGATATTACTAGGTTGCATCGCTTTTAACAGTGAAACGATTGACTGTGGGACATAATTGAACTGATTTTGGACTTTGACCTTATAAATGTGATAAATGAGATAATTGGACTCCAAGAAATAACATCTTCTTAATTTGACATGATTGTTGGAACTCAGCGATTACACTGGGCGCTGTGGTAGCGTTTTATTTAAAAATTTAGATAAATAAGTCATTTTTCACTGTTGGACCAATCCTAGCCGTTATCGCGCGCTGAAGAAATAGAGACAGTTTACAAAACTACATTTCATTGACTTTGTAACGGTATTAATCTGTTTGTGTTTCAACGCTTGCGTCACATATTCGTACCAACATGTATTTAGCGATATTTTTCTGATATTACCAGCTTGCATCGCTCTTAACAGTGAAACGATTGACTGTGGGACTTAATTAAATTGATTTTGGACTTTGACCTTATAATTGGATATAATTGGACTCCAAGGAATAACATTCTTCTTAATTTGACATGATTGTTGGAACTCAGCGATTACACTGGGTGCTGTGGTAGCGTTTTATTTAAAAATTTAGATAAATAAGTCATTTTTCACTGTGGGACCAATCCTAGCCGTTAGAGCGCGCTGAAGAAATAGAGACAGTTTACAAAACTACATTTCATTGACTTTGTAACGGTATCAGTCCGTTTGTGTTTCAACGGTTGCGTCACATATTCGTACCAACATGTATTTAGCGATATTTTTCTGATATTACCAGCTTGCATCGCTCTTAACAGTGAAACGATTGACTGTGGGACTTAATTAAATTGATTTTGGACTTTGACCTTATAATTGGATATAATTGGACTCCAAGGAATAACATTCTTCTTAATTTGACATGATTGTTGGAACTCAGCGATTACACTGGGTGCTGTGGTAGCGTTTTATTTAAAAATTTAGATAAATAAGTCATTTTTCACTGTGGGACCAATCCTAGCCGTTAGAGCGCGCTGAACAAATAGAGACAGTTTACAAAACTACATTTCATTGACTTTGTAACGGTATCAGTCCGTTTGTGTTTCAACGCTTGCGTCACATATTTGTACCAACATGTATTTAGCGATATTTTTCTGATATTACTAGGTTGCGTCGCTTTTAACAGTGAAACGATTGACTGTGGGACTTAATTGAACTGATTTTGGACTTTGACCTTATAAATGTGATAAATGAGACAATTGGACTCCAAGAAATAACATTCTTCTTAATTTGACATGATTGCTGGAACTCAGCGATTACACTGGGCGTTGTGGTAGCGCTTTATTTAAAAATTTAGTTAAATAAGTCATTTTTTACTGTGGGAACAATCCAAGCCGTTAGCGCGGGCTGAAGAAATAGAGACAGTTTACAAAACTACATTTCATTGACTTTGTAACGGTATCAGTCCGTTTGTGTTTCAACGGTTGCGTCACATATTCGTACCAGCATGTACTTAACGATATTTTCTGATATTACTAGGTTACATCGCTTTTAACAGTGAAACGATTGACTGTGGGACTTAATTAAATTGATTTTGGACTTTGACCTTATAATTGGATATAATTGTACTCTAAGGAATAACATTCTTCTTAATTTGACATGTTTGCTTGAACTCAGCAGTTACACTGGGCGGTGTGGCAGCGTTTTATTTAAAAATTTAGATAAATAAGTCATTTTGTACTGTGAGACCAATCCTAGCCGTTAGCGCGCGCTGAAGAAATAGAAACAGTTTACAAAACTACATTTCATTGACTTTGTAACGGTATCAGTCTGTTTCAGTTACAATGGTTGCGTCACATATTCGTACCAACATGTATTTAGCGATATTTTTCTAATATTACTAGGTTACACCGCTTTTAACGGTGAAACGATTGACTGTGCGACTTAATTGAACTGATTTCGGACTTTGAGCTTATGAATGTGATAAATGAGACAATTGGACTGCAAGAAATAACATTCTTCTTAATTTGACATGATTGCTGGAACTCAGCGATTACACTGGGCGCTGTGGTAGCGCTTTATTTAAAAATTTAGATAAATAAGTCATTTTTTACTGTGGGACCAATCCTAGCCGTTAGCGCGCGCTGAAGAAAAAGAGACAGTTTACAAAACTACATTTCATTGACTTTGTAACGGTATCAGTCTGTTTGAGTTACAACGGTTGCGTCACATATTCGCACCAAGATGTATTTAGGGATATTTTTCGGATATTACTAGGTTGCATCGCTTTTAACAGTGAAACGATTGACTGTGGGACATAATTGAACTGATTTTGGAATTTGACCTTACAAATGTGATAAATGAGATAATTGGACTCCAAGAAATAACATTCTTCTTAATTGGACATGATTGCTGGAACGCAGCAATTACACTGGGGCCTGTGGTAGCGCTTTATTTAGAAATTGAGATAAATAAGACATTTTTTACGGTGGGACCATTCCTAGTCGTTAGCGCGCGCTGAAGAAATAGAGACAGTTTCAAAACTACATTTCATTGTTATTCTAACGGTATCAATCCGTTTGAGTTACAATGGTTGCGTCAAGTATTTGTACCAACATGTATTTAGCGATATTTTTCTGATATTACTAGGTTGCATCGCTTTTAACAGTGAAACGATTGACTGTGGGACTTAATTGAACTGATTTTGGACTTTGACCTTATAAATGTGATAAATGAGACAATTGGACTCTAAGAAATAACATTCTTCTTAATTTGACATGATTGCTGGAACTCAGCGATTACACTGGGCGCTGTGGTAGCGCTTTATTTAAAAATTATAAATAAGTCATTTTTTACGTGGGACCAATCCTAGCCGTTAGCGCGCGCTGAAGAAATAGAGACAGTTTCAAAACTACATTTCATTGACTTTGTAACGGTATCAGTCTGTTTGAGTTACAACGGTTGCGTCACATATTCGTACCAACATGTATTTAGCGATATTTTTCTGATATTACTAGGTTGCATCGCTTTTAACAGTGAAACGATTGACTGTGGGACTTAATTGAACTGATTTTGGACTTTGACCTTATAAATGTGATAAATGAGATAATTGGACTCCAAGAAATAACATTCTTCTTAATTTGACATGATTGCTGAACTCAGCGATTACACTGGGCGCTGTGGTAGCGTTTATTTAAAAATTTAGATAAATAAGTCATTTTTACTGTGGACCAATCCTAGCCGTTAGCGCGCTGAAGAAATAGAGACAGTTTACAAAACTACATTTCATTGACTTTGTAACGGTATCAATCTGTTTGTGTTTCAACGGTTGCGTCACATATTCGTACCAACATGTATTTAGCGATATTTTTCTGATATTACTAGGTTGCATCGCTTTAACAGTGAAACGATTGACTGTGGGACTTAATTAAATGATTTTGGACTTTGACCTTATAATTGATATAATTGGACTCCAAGAATAACATTCTTCTTAATTTGACATGATTGTTGGAACTCAGCGATTACACTGGGGCTGTGGTAGCGTTTTATTTAAAAATTTAGATAAATAAGTCATTTTTCACTGTGGGACCAATCCTAGCCGTTAGAGCGCGCTGAAGAAATAGAGACAGTTTACAAAACTACATTTCATTGACTTTGTAACGGTATCAGTCCGTTTGTGTTTCAACGGTTGCGTCACATATTCGTACCAACATGTATTTAGCGATATTTTTCTGATATTACTAGGTTGCATCGCTTTAACAGTGAAACGATTGACTGTGGACTAATTAAATGATTTTGGACTTTGACCTTATAATGTGATATAATTGGACTCCAAGAATAACATTCTTCTTAATTTGACATGATTGTGGAACTCAGCGATTACACTGGGGCTGTGGTAGCGTTTTATTTAAAAATTTAGATAAATAAGTCATTTTTTACTGTGGGACCAATCCTAGCCGTTAGAGCGCGCTGAAGAAATAGAGACAGTTTACAAAACTACATTTCATTGACTTTGTAACGGTATCAGTCCGTTTGTGTTCAACGGTTGCGTCACATATTCGTACCAACATGTATTTAGCGATATTTTTCTGATATTACTAGGTTGCATCGCTTTTAACAGTGAAACGATTGACTGTGGGACTTAATTGAACTGATTTTGGACTTTGACCTTATAAATGTGATAAATGAGACAATTGGACTCCAAGAAATAACATTCTTCTTAATTTGACATGATTGCTGGAACTCAGCGATTACACTGGGCGTGTGGTAGCGCTTTATTTAAAAATTTAGTAAATAAGTCATTTTTTACTGTGGGACCAATCCAGCCGTTAGCGCGCTGAAGAAATAGAGACAGTTTACAAAACTACATTTCATTGACTTTGTAACGGTATCAGTCCGTTTGTGTTTCAACGGTTGCGTCACATATTCGTACCAACATGTATTAGCGATATTTTCTGATATTACTAGGTTGCATCGCTTTTAACAGTGAAACGATTGACTGTGGGACTTAATTAAACTGATTTTGGACTTTGACCTTATAAATGTGGATATAATTGGACTCCAAGAATAACATTCTTCTTAATTTGACATGATTGCTTGAACTCAGCATTACACTGGGCGCTGTGGCAGCGTTTTTTAAAAATTTAGATAAATAAGTCATTTTTACTGTGGACCAATCCTAGCCGTTAGCGCGCGCTGAAGAAATAGAGACAGTTTACAAAACTACATTTCATTGACTTTGTAACGGTATCAGTCCGTTTGTTACAAGGTTGCGTCACATATTCGTACCAACATGTATTTAGCGATATTTTTCTGATATTACTAGGTTGCATCGCTTTTAACAGTGAAACGATTGACTGTGGACTTAATTGAACTGATTTTGGACTTTGACCTTATAATGTGATAAATGAGACAATTGGACTCAAGAAATAACATTCTTCTTAATTTGACATGATTGCTGGAACTCAGCGATTACACTGGGCGCTGTGGTAGCGCTTTATTTAAAAATTTAGATAAATAAGTCATTTTTTACTGTGGGACCAATCCTAGCCGTTAGCGCGCGCTGAAGAAAAGAGACAGTTTACAAAACTACATTTCATTGACTTTGTAACGGTATCAGTCCGTTTGAGTTACAACGGTTGCGTCACATATTCGCACCAAGATGTATTTAGGG
>JASGCC010002865.1:0-26293 GCA_030067915.1 Hydractinia echinata
CTGAGCTATCTCGGCCACGATCAATTCAATCACATGGCAAAAGTCAGTATGTTGTGATAGCCACTTGCCAGGTCGAAAAGAATGTGTCAAGATCGCTGCGAGTAGGGTTCGAACCTACGCGGGAATTATTAGATTTCAAGTCTAACGCCTTAACCACTCGGCCATGCAGCAGAAGTTCCTGGGTAACCAGAAAAATTGATCACTCACCCTGCTGGTGCCGAAAAGGACAAAAAGGCAACTAGTAGGGACACCGGGTTTGAACCAGGGACCCTCGATCTGCAGTCGAATGCTCTACCACTGAGCTATATCCCAGCCAAGGACGTCATCCACGCGCAGGGTATATACATCAACGCATGAGAAAGCAACTTAAGTTAAAAAGGTACAGCTCCCGCACCGGGAATCGAACCGGGCCGCCTGGGTGAAAACCAGAAATACCACTAACCATGCGGGACACATTCGCATCACAAAGTAATTTGGATGTCATGCTTTTTCTGACAATTTAAACTACCTTTTCTTTCTGTTCGTGTCAAAAGCACTCTTTTGCGTCCGCTGCGAGTAGGATTCGAACCTACCGGGAAGATCCATTTGATTTCTAGTCAACGCTTACCACTCGGCCATCGCAGCTAACAAACCGCTGGCCATTGCACAGACCGACCAGAAAGCAACAACATGACTGCTAAAGGCACTGCCCGGATTTGAACCGGGGATCTCCTGTTTACTAGACAGGCGCTTTAACCGCTAAGCCACAGCGCGCTGCTGCTGAGAGGTTTTGATAAACAAAATATCATACGTCTGGAATGTCGTTAAGGCTATTGACACACCGGGACGTGATACACTGTTACTCGAAAGTTTTGAATAAGTTGTCACGCATTGGGTGGTTCGTGGTAGAATTCTCTCGCCTCCACGCGGGAGACGGGGTTCGATTCCCCGCCAATGCATCGTGTTTTACTTACCAGAAAATTACACTCCATAAAAGGAAGGAAAGAAAAGAAAAAAAAATAGTTGGAGGAAAGTTCTACTGCTGCATCCACCACCCCAAACCGCCCACTAGACAGTGATAAAATGCCGAGACCCGGGATTGAACCAGGGACCTTCAGATCTTCAGTCTGACGCTCTCCCAACTGAGCTATCTCGGCCACGATCAATTCAATCACATGGCAAAAGTCAGTATGTTGTGATAGCCACTTGACCAGGTCGAAAAGAATGTGTCAAGAATCGCTGCGAGTAGGGTTCGAACCTACGCGGGAATATCCCATTAGATTTCAAGTCTAACGCCTTAACCACTCGGCCATCGCAGCAGAAGTTCCTGGGTAACCAGAAAAATTGATCACTCACCCTGCTGGTGCCGAAAAGGACAAAAAGGCAACTAGTAGGGGACACCCGGGTTTGAACCAGGGACCTCTCGATCTGCAGTCGAATGCTCTACCACTGAGCTATATCAACGCATGAGAAAGCAACTTAAGTTAAAAAAGGTACAGCTCCCGCACCGGGAATCGAACCCGGGCCGCCTGGGTGAAAACCAGAAATCCTAACCACTAGACCATGCGGGACACATTCGCATCACAAAGTAATTTGGATGTCATGCTTTTCTGACAATTTAAACTAGCCTTTTCTTTCTGTTCGTGTCAAAAGCACTCTTTTGCGTCCGCTGCGAGTAGGATTCGAACCTACGCGGGAAGATCCCATTTGATTTCTAGTCAAACGCCTTAACCACTCGGCCATCGCAGCCTAACAAACCGCTGGCCATTGCCACAAGACCGACCAGAAAGCACAACATGACTGCTAAAGGCACTGCCCGGATTTGAACCGGGGATCTCCTGTTTACTAGACAGGCGCTTTAACCGCTAAGCCACAGCGCCTGCCTGCTGAGAGGTTTTGATAAACAAAATATCATACGTCTGGAATGTCGTTAAGGCTATTGACACACCGGGACGTGATACACTGTTACTCGGAAAGTTTTGAATAAGTTGTCACGCATTGGTGGTTCAGTGGTAGAATTCTCGCCTGCCACGCGGGAGACCGGGGTTCGATTCCCCGCCAATGCATCGTGTTTTACTTACACCAGAAAATACACTCCATAAAACAGGAAGGAAAGAAAAGAAAAAAAATAGTTGGAGGAAAGTTCTACTGCTGCATCCACCACCCCAAACCGCCCACTAGACAGTGATAAAATGCCGAGACCCGGGATTGAACCAGGGACCTTCAGATCTTCAGTCTGACGCTCTCCCAACTGAGCTATCTCGGCCACGATCAATTCAATCACATGGCAAAAGTCAGTATGTTGTGATAGCCACTTGACCAGGTCGAAAAGAATGTGTCAAGAATCGCTGCGAGTAGGGTTCGAACCTACGCGGGAATATCCCATTAGATTTCAAGTCTAACGCCTTAACCACTCGGCCATCGCAGCAGAAGTTCCTGGGTAACCAGAAAAATTGATCACTCACCCTGCTGGTGCCGAAAAGGACAAAAAGGCAACTAGTAGGGGACACCCGGGTTTGAACCAGGGACCTCTCGATCTGCAGTCGAATGCTCTACCACTGAGCTATATCCCCAGCCAAGGACGTCATCCACGCGCAGGGTATATAACATCAACGCATGAGAAAGCAACTTAAGTTAAAAAAGGTACAGCTCCCGCACCGGGAATCGAACCCGGGCCGCCTGGGTGAAAACCAGAAATCCTAACCACTAGACCATGCGGGACACATTCGCATCACAAAGTAATTTGGATGTCATGCTTTTCTGACAATTTAAACTAGCCTTTTCTTTCTGTTCGTGTCAAAAGCACTCTTTTGCGTCCGCTGCGAGTAGGATTCGAACCTACGCGGGAAGATCCCATTTGATTTCTAGTCAAACGCCTTAACCACTCGGCCATCGCAGCCTAACAAACCGCTGGCCATTGCCACAAGACCGACCAGAAAGCACAACATGACTGCTAAAGGCACTGCCCGGATTTGAACCGGGGATCTCCTGTTTACTAGACAGGCGCTTTAACCGCTAAGCCACAGCGCCTGCCTGCTGAGAGGTTTTGATAAACAAAATATCATACGTCTGGAATGTCGTTAAGGCTATTGACACACCGGGACGTGATACACTGTTACTCGGAAAGTTTTGAATAAGTTGTCACGCATTGGTGGTTCAGTGGTAGAATTCTCGCCTGCCACGCGGGAGACCGGGGTTCGATTCCCCGCCAATGCATCGTGTTTTACTTACACCAGAAAATACACTCCATAAAACAGGAAGGAAAGAAAAGAAAAAAAAATAGTTGGAGGAAAGTTCTACTGCTGCATCCACCACCCCAAACCGCCCACTAGACAGTGATAAAATGCCGAGACCCGGGATTGAACCAGGGACCTTCAGATCTTCAGTCTGACGCTCTCCCAACTGAGCTATCTCGGCCACGATCAATTCAATCACATGGCAAAAGTCAGTATGTTGTGATAGCCACTTGACCAGGTCGAAAAGAATGTGTCAAGAATCGCTGCGAGTAGGGTTCGAACCTACGCGGGAATATCCCATTAGATTTCAAGTCTAACGCCTTAACCACTCGGCCATCGCAGCAGAAGTTCCTGGGTAACCAGAAAAATTGATCACTCACCCTGCTGGTGCCGAAAAGGACAAAAAGGCAACTAGTAGGGGACACCCGGGTTTGAACCAGGGACCTCTCGATCTGCAGTCGAATGCTCTACCACTGAGCTATATCCCCAGCCAAGGACGTCATCCACGCGCAGGGTATATAACATCAACGCATGAGAAAGCAACTTAAGTTAAAAAAGGTACAGCTCCCGCACCGGGAATCGAACCCGGGCCGCCTGGGTGAAAACCAGAAATCCTAACCACTAGACCATGCGGGACACATTCGCATCACAAAGTAATTTGGATGTCATGCTTTTCTGACAATTTAAACTAGCCTTTTCTTTCTGTTCGTGTCAAAAGCACTCTTTTGCGTCCGCTGCGAGTAGGATTCGAACCTACGCGGGAAGATCCCATTTGATTTCTAGTCAAACGCCTTAACCACTCGGCCATCGCAGCCTAACAAACCGCTGGCCATTGCCACAAGACCGACCAGAAAGCACAACATGACTGCTAAAGGCACTGCCCGGATTTGAACCGGGGATCTCCTGTTTACTAGACAGGCGCTTTAACCGCTAAGCCACAGCGCCTGCCTGCTGAGAGGTTTTGATAAACAAAATATCATACGTCTGGAATGTCGTTAAGGCTATTGACACACCGGGACGTGATACACTGTTACTCGGAAAGTTTTGAATAAGTTGTCACGCATTGGTGGTTCAGTGGTAGAATTCTCGCCTGCCACGCGGGAGACCGGGGTTCGATTCCCCGCCAATGCATCGTGTTTTACTTACACCAGAAAATACACTCCATAAAACAGGAAGGAAAGAAAAGAAAAAAAAATAGTTGGAGGAAAGTTCTACTGCTGCATCCACCACCCCAAACCGCCCACTAGACAGTGATAAAATGCCGAGACCCGGGATTGAACCAGGGACCTTCAGATCTTCAGTCTGACGCTCTCCCAACTGAGCTATCTCGGCCACGATCAATTCAATCACATGGCAAAAGTCAGTATGTTGTGATAGCCACTTGACCAGGTCGAAAAGAATGTGTCAAGAATCGCTGCGAGTAGGGTTCGAACCTACGCGGGAATATCCCATTAGATTTCAAGTCTAACGCCTTAACCACTCGGCCATCGCAGCAGAAGTTCCTGGGTAACCAGAAAAATTGATCACTCACCCTGCTGGTGCCGAAAAGGACAAAAAGGCAACTAGTAGGGGACACCCGGGTTTGAACCAGGGACCTCTCGATCTGCAGTCGAATGCTCTACCACTGAGCTATATCCCCAGCCAAGGACGTCATCCACGCGCAGGGTATATAACATCAACGCATGAGAAAGCAACTTAAGTTAAAAAAGGTACAGCTCCCGCACCGGGAATCGAACCCGGGCCGCCTGGGTGAAAACCAGAAATCCTAACCACTAGACCATGCGGGACACATTCGCATCACAAAGTAATTTGGATGTCATGCTTTTCTGACAATTTAAACTAGCCTTTTCTTTCTGTTCGTGTCAAAAGCACTCTTTTGCGTCCGCTGCGAGTAGGATTCGAACCTACGCGGGAAGATCCCATTTGATTTCTAGTCAAACGCCTTAACCACTCGGCCATCGCAGCCTAACAAACCGCTGGCCATTGCCACAAGACCGACCAGAAAGCACAACATGACTGCTAAAGGCACTGCCCGGATTTGAACCGGGGATCTCCTGTTTACTAGACAGGCGCTTTAACCGCTAAGCCACAGCGCCTGCCTGCTGAGAGGTTTTGATAAACAAAATATCATACGTCTGGAATGTCGTTAAGGCTATTGACACACCGGGACGTGATACACTGTTACTCGGAAAGTTTTGAATAAGTTGTCACGCATTGGTGGTTCAGTGGTAGAATTCTCGCCTGCCACGCGGGAGACCGGGGTTCGATTCCCCGCCAATGCATCGTGTTTTACTTACACCAGAAAATACACTCCATAAAACAGGAAGGAAAGAAAAGAAAAAAAAATAGTTGGAGGAAAGTTCTACTGCTGCATCCACCACCCCAAACCGCCCACTAGACAGTGATAAAATGCCGAGACCCGGGATTGAACCAGGGACCTTCAGATCTTCAGTCTGACGCTCTCCCAACTGAGCTATCTCGGCCACGATCAATTCAATCACATGGCAAAAGTCAGTATGTTGTGATAGCCACTTGACCAGGTCGAAAAGAATGTGTCAAGAATCGCTGCGAGTAGGGTTCGAACCTACGCGGGAATATCCCATTAGATTTCAAGTCTAACGCCTTAACCACTCGGCCATCGCAGCAGAAGTTCCTGGGTAACCAGAAAAATTGATCACTCACCCTGCTGGTGCCGAAAAGGACAAAAAGGCAACTAGTAGGGGACACCCGGGTTTGAACCAGGGACCTCTCGATCTGCAGTCGAATGCTCTACCACTGAGCTATATCCCCAGCCAAGGACGTCATCCACGCGCAGGGTATATAACATCAACGCATGAGAAAGCAACTTAAGTTAAAAAAGGTACAGCTCCCGCACCGGGAATCGAACCCGGGCCGCCTGGGTGAAAACCAGAAATCCTAACCACTAGACCATGCGGGACACATTCGCATCACAAAGTAATTTGGATGTCATGCTTTTCTGACAATTTAAACTAGCCTTTTCTTTCTGTTCGTGTCAAAAGCACTCTTTTGCGTCCGCTGCGAGTAGGATTCGAACCTACGCGGGAAGATCCCATTTGATTTCTAGTCAAACGCCTTAACCACTCGGCCATCGCAGCCTAACAAACCGCTGGCCATTGCCACAAGACCGACCAGAAAGCACAACATGACTGCTAAAGGCACTGCCCGGATTTGAACCGGGGATCTCCTGTTTACTAGACAGGCGCTTTAACCGCTAAGCCACAGCGCCTGCCTGCTGAGAGGTTTTGATAAACAAAATATCATACGTCTGGAATGTCGTTAAGGCTATTGACACACCGGGACGTGATACACTGTTACTCGGAAAGTTTTGAATAAGTTGTCACGCATTGGTGGTTCAGTGGTAGAATTCTCGCCTGCCACGCGGGAGACCGGGGTTCGATTCCCCGCCAATGCATCGTGTTTTACTTACACCAGAAAATACACTCCATAAAACAGGAAGGAAAGAAAAGAAAAAAAAATAGTTGGAGGAAAGTTCTACTGCTGCATCCACCACCCCAAACCGCCCACTAGACAGTGATAAAATGCCGAGACCCGGGATTGAACCAGGGACCTTCAGATCTTCAGTCTGACGCTCTCCCAACTGAGCTATCTCGGCCACGATCAATTCAATCACATGGCAAAAGTCAGTATGTTGTGATAGCCACTTGACCAGGTCGAAAAGAATGTGTCAAGAATCGCTGCGAGTAGGGTTCGAACCTACGCGGGAATATCACATTAGATTTCAAGTCTAACGCCTTAACCACTCGGCCATCGCAGCAGAAGTTCCTGGGTAACCAGAAAAATTGATCACTCACCCTGCTGGTGCCGAAAAGGACAAAAAGGCAACTAGTAGGGGACACCCGGGTTTGAACCAGGGACCTCTCGATCTGCAGTCGAATGCTCTACCACTGAGCTATATCCCCAGCCAAGGACGTCATCCACGCGCAGGGTATATAACATCAACGCATGAGAAAGCAACTTAAGTTAAAAAAGGTACAGCTCCCGCACCGGGAATCGAACCCGGGCCGCCTGGGTGAAAACCAGAAATCCTAACCACTAGACCATGCGGGACACATTCGCATCACAAAGTAATTTGGATGTCATGCTTTTCTGACAATTTAAACTAGCCTTTTCTTTCTGTTCGTGTCAAAAGCACTCTTTTGCGTCCGCTGCGAGTAGGATTCGAACCTACGCGGGAAGATCCCATTTGATTTCTAGTCAAACGCCTTAACCACTCGGCCATCGCAGCCTAACAAACCGCTGGCCATTGCCACAAGACCGACCAGAAAGCACAACATGACTGCTAAAGGCACTGCCCGGATTTGAACCGGGGATCTCCTGTTTACTAGACAGGCGCTTTAACCGCTAAGCCACAGCGCCTGCCTGCTGAGAGGTTTTGATAAACAAAATATCATACGTCTGGAATGTCGTTAAGGCTATTGACACACCGGGACGTGATACACTGTTACTCGGAAAGTTTTGAATAAGTTGTCACGCATTGGTGGTTCAGTGGTAGAATTCTCGCCTGCCACGCGGGAGACCGGGGTTCGATTCCCCGCCAATGCATCGTGTTTTACTTACACCAGAAAATACACTCCATAAAACAGGAAGGAAAGAAAAGAAAAAAAAATAGTTGGAGGAAAGTTCTACTGCTGCATCCACCACCCCAAACCGCCCACTAGACAGTGATAAAATGCCGAGACCCGGGATTGAACCAGGGACCTTCAGATCTTCAGTCTGACGCTCTCCCAACTGAGCTAAGGAAGGGGCATAAAAGACTGGAGAAAAGGGGGAAAAGAGGGGGGAAAGAAAAAGGAAAAAGAAAAGGCGTGGTGGGGTTTTATTAAGGGCATATGTTACCCGTTTTGCATAACAAATTACATAAACTTATTTCGATCCTTTTTTGTCCACTTTACGCCGCTCCTCCAGCCAAATGTTATAGGAAGGTGCACCAGGTTCATTCGAACAGTATCGTTCCCCTTTGTATTGTCCGTGGCCTTCCTTCATTGGCTGATTGCATTTGCGGCAGGTGTACTCTTTGCGCGGCTTCTTCTTTTTCCCAGATGTCGTAGGTTGTGTACCAATGATTGGTGCAATAGACTGGTGGTATGGCGACATGTTGGGCATTTGTAGGTGCGGAATTTGCATTGGTAGTTGGGAAAACGGATTGTAGAAATGTGGTGGAATGTATGGTTGGCAAATAGGACTTGGCGCAGGGCATGACATCGGCGCCATAAATGGCGGCTGTAATGTCGGCGGACTTTGCAGCACCTTTGGTTTAGATGGTCTTTTTCTATGTGTTTTTTTTGTGCTGGTGTTGTAGCAGTTGACGCTTCATCTGTTTCAATTACAAAGTCAGGTGTTGGGATGGCTCCATCTCGATTTAAGAATTTTAGCTTGGCCATATCGGAGCGATCTTCAGGATCTTTGTAATTAACCGCGTCAGTGTTGCCTTGTGAGTTGGATTGAGCAGTAGGAGGTGGAAGAGGATCTGTAGCTGTTGTCTTGCCGTCGGATAGGTGGACACCCTGAAGAAGAGTTAAAATTTCTTCCCTTCTTGTTTGATTTTTAAACCACAATCGCAAGGTGGTTTCGTTTATGGTGTACAATGTCAAACCAGTCTCCTCCAGCAAGGAACTGTTAAAAAGGCGAGCACGGATGTTGTTGTACTCGCCAATGATCCTCTTCCAGCGGGAATCGTATTTCCTACTGCCGTCAATTGTAGTTGTACGATGTGCCGTGATTTCGTTGCAAAGGTGGATGCACAGGGCTTCGACGATCCTGTTTTTTGATGGCGATAAAGCAGGAGAGGCGCCGGACAAAAAGCATCTTTTCATCGCCACGATTCCTACGTGACCTTCCCGTTTGCGTGAAGAAAACCGGCCTCTCGACTGCCTTTTTATCATGGTTTTATATACCAACGGTTTTTTGTCGTATGCCTCAAGATTGTCGTAAAGGGCTTTAACGTTTTTTGCATCTGTACCACTGACACTGATGCCATTTAGTGCCAGCAAAGCACGAGCCAGAACGTCAACTTTGTGCCAACCAGAAATCCCTCTTCCGTCTTCACTCTCAACCTCACTCTCACTTTCTGAATTTCCTCCATCTTCCACGTCGACTACATCCGAAATATCTGTTTCCAAAAAGTCTCGGTCCTCGACGCCGGAATCATATTCATCCTCCACGTTTTCCTCCACCCCGTCTTCCAAATTACGTTCGACGTAATCAACGGTGAAGTTGATATCCAGTTGTTGGAACAGGTACTCCATGCCAATGGCTTCCCCAGTGTATTGGTTCGGCGGACATTGGCTGTTTCCCACATTTCCATGAACGTCCAAATGAAGATCGTTGAATCTTGACACCAACTCTATGTCGAAGGACCTCAATGAATCTCTAGAAACACCCGCAACACCATCTTTTCGCATGGAATTCCATCGACATAGACCTTCCAGCAAGTATGCCTGAAAGTTTACTGCATTTGCGCTGGTACCAGGCACGAAATTTAATAAATGCCGATGAAAGCATTCCACCGATGTGCTGCCCCTCCAACATCTATAAATCGGTAAGGTCATTCCTCCTTTCCTAATTACTCCAACCTTGGTGTACAGCTGGCTGCCTGGTGGATCTTGGATGCAGATTAGATGTTTTTTTTGTTCATGCCAGATGTCCACTACGTCAGGTTTTAGTAGGGGTACACCGAGGGAGTCGGTTACGCCAGTGAAGGACAGAATTAAGTCCTCCAGCAGTTGCCTTGTCTCCACTGAACCTGTAACATGAAAAATGACTTGAGATTGCAGCATAACTGCCTGTGGGAGATATAAAATCCACCGTAACAAATGATATGACATATTTACCTCGTGTACGCCGACGACAATGCCTAGCCAATTCCTTTCTTCCCAGTGCTGTTAAGACGGCCTTCTCCGATGGTTCGCCTATGCCTTGTGCCTTTAGCTCCTGCTCCTTGGCCTTCAATAGATTTTCGTAATCTTGTTGGTCCCATTCGAACAGACAACCTGGTAATTAAAATTGTGTACAGGTAATTTTAAAGGAAAAAAGAAAATACAATGGCAGTGCCGCAACTAGTGAACATTTAGTTACCTGACAATTTTGCCATAAAAACTCCATACAATGGGTGGGATTCGGATGTGCATCCAAAGGAAATTCGACGCATAAAGTGCCAAATGTCAAGCTTAACTGTAAGGTTGGGCCAGGCAGAGAATAAAACGTTGAATTTTGACGGTCCATTATAGCAGCAGCAGTCGCGATCTGTATAGAGAATGATGGGAGGCGTAACGTTTGCTTTGGCGTACCGATCCACAATTCCATCTGCCATCTTCTTCAGAGACTCGTTGGACTCGGAAGACGTGACGACGCTCTGAAGAATTGCGCCGTATTCATTACCTACATTCGTGACCCAACTGGCCGATCCTTTTGCTTCGCCAGATAGCTTCTTAAGGATTTTTTTCGTTGAGTCTATCTTTAGGACGACGCCAAATACAGACGTGATGGCGGCCTTCACACTGTCCATTCTTGACCAGACATCACGAGCAAATGCAGCCAGAAACCACTTCGACTGTGGTAGCACGCGAAAAGAATCAGCGACAGTGTAGGAAGGTATTTGATTCTGATGGAAAGCCAACCTCTTTCGGTGTTTTTGGCAATCAAAGAGGTATTGTACATTTTTTCGTATCCACGACTCGCTGTGGAGTTCTACAAGAGTGTTGTGTAACGCTGTTGGACTATTACCCAACGTTCTTGACTTCAGCAGTGATATAACCTTGGAATCACAGGCGTATTTGTATGTTAAAAGGGCTGGGAATTTTACGCGTATCCCGTAGGGTAGCTGGTTTAAGATACGGTTGTCCCACGCCAAGACAGTGAATCCACAAGAGCATATAAGGTATTCAGTTGCTAAGTAGTAGTACTCAGTAACGTCCAGGACAAGGCGAATTTTGTTATAAATGCCGTTCGATTTTAAGCTTCTGTTGCAGGATTCTTTGCAGCACTTAAAATCGAATGTAAACATACGTCGTGGCATCCATAGGTATATCCTACGCAGGAAATACGACTCTGGTTTGGGTTTAGATGCAATTACAAAGTTAACGGCTGGTGGATAGTTCCAAAGCCTAACGGGAATTGCGAGCGTTCCAGTACATCAATTCAATCACATGGCAAAAGTCAGTATGTTGTGATAGCCACTTGACCAGGTCGAAAAGAATGTGTCAAGAATCGCTGCGAGTAGGGTTCGAACCTACGCGGGAATATCCCATTAGATTTCAAGTCTAACGCCTTAACCACTCGGCCATCGCAGCAGAAGTTCCTGGGTAACCAGAAAAATTGATCACTCACCCTGCTGGTGCCGAAAAGGACAAAAAGGCAACTAGTAGGGGACACCCGGGTTTGAACCAGGGACCTCTCGATCTGCAGTCGAATGCTCTACCACTGAGCTATATCCCCAGCCAAGGACGTCATCCACGCGCAGGGTATATAACATCAACGCATGAGAAAGCAACTTAAGTTAAAAAAGGTACAGCTCCCGCACCGGGAATCGAACCCGGGCCGCCTGGGTGAAAACCAGAAATCCTAACCACTAGACCATGCGGGACACATTCGCATCACAAAGTAATTTGGATGTCATGCTTTTCTGACAATTTAAACTAGCCTTTTCTTTCTGTTCGTGTCAAAAGCACTCTTTTGCGTCCGCTGCGAGTAGGATTCGAACCTACGCGGGAAGATCCCATTTGATTTCTAGTCAAACGCCTTAACCACTCGGCCATCGCAGCCTAACAAACCGCTGGCCATTGCCACAAGACCGACCAGAAAGCACAACATGACTGCTAAAGGCACTGCCCGGATTTGAACCGGGGATCTCCTGTTTACTAGACAGGCGCTTGAACCGCTAAGCCACAGCGCCTGCCTGCTGAGAGGTTTTGATAAACAAAATATCATACGTCTGGAATGTCGTTAAGGCTATTGACACACCGGGACGTGATACACTGTTACTCGGAAAGTTTTGAATAAGTTGTCACGCATTGGTGGTTCAGTGGTAGAATTCTCGCCTGCCACGCGGGAGACCGGGGTTCGATTCCCCGCCAATGCATCGTGTTTTACTTACACCAGAAAATACACTCCATAAAACAGGAAGGAAAGAAAAGAAAAAAAAATAGTTGGAGGAAAGTTCTACTGCTGCATCCACCACCCCAAACCGCCCACTAGACAGTGATAAAATGCCGAGACCCGGGATTGAACCAGGGACCTTCAGATCTTCAGTCTGACGCTCTCCCAACTGAGCTATCTCGGCCACGATCAATTCAATCACATGGCAAAAGTCAGTATGTTGTGATAGCCACTTGACCAGGTCGAAAAGAATGTGTCAAGAATCGCTGCGAGTAGGGTTCGAACCTACGCGGGAATATCCCATTAGATTTCAAGTCTAACGCCTTAACCACTCGGCCATCGCAGCAGAAGTTCCTGGGTAACCAGAAAAATTGATCACTCACCCTGCTGGTGCCGAAAAGGACAAAAAGGCAACTAGTAGGGGACACCCGGGTTTGAACCAGGGACCTCTCGATCTGCAGTCGAATGCTCTACCACTGAGCTATATCCCCAGCCAAGGACGTCATCCACGCGCAGGGTATATAACATCAACGCATGAGAAAGCAACTTAAGTTAAAAAAGGTACAGCTCCCGCACCGGGAATCGAACCCGGGCCGCCTGGGTGAAAACCAGAAATCCTAACCACTAGACCATGCGGGACACATTCGCATCACAAAGTAATTTGGATGTCATGCTTTTCTGACAATTTAAACTAGCCTTTTCTTTCTGTTCGTGTCAAAAGCACTCTTTTGCGTCCGCTGCGAGTAGGATTCGAACCTACGCGGGAAGATCCCATTTGATTTCTAGTCAAACGCCTTAACCACTCGGCCATCGCAGCCTAACAAACCGCTGGCCATTGCCACAAGACCGACCAGAAAGCACAACATGACTGCTAAAGGCACTGCCCGGATTTGAACCGGGGATCTCCTGTTTACTAGACAGGCGCTTTAACCGCTAAGCCACAGCGCCTGCCTGCTGAGAGGTTTTGATAATCAAAATATCATACGTCTGGAATGTCGTTAAGGCTATTGACACACCGGGACGTGATACACTGTTACTCGGAAAGTTTTGAATAAGTTGTCACGCATTGGTGGTTCAGTGGTAGAATTCTCGCCTGCCACGCGGGAGACCGGGGTTCGATTCCCCGCCAATGCATCGTGTTTTACTTACACCAGAAAATACATTCCATAAAACAGGAAGGAAAGAAAAGAAAAAAAAATAGTAGGAGGAAAGTTCTACTGCTGCATCCACCACCCCAAACCGCCCACTAGACAGTGATAAAATGCCGAGACCCGGGATTGAACCAGGGACCTTCAGATCTTCAGTCTGACGCTCTCCCAACTGAGCTAAGGAAGGGGCATAAAAGACTGGAGAAAAGGGGGAAAAGAGGGGGGAAAGAAAAAGGAAAAAGAAAAGGCGTGGTGGGGTTTTATTAAGGGCATATGTTACCCGTTTTGCATAACAAATTACATAAACTTATTTCGATCCTTTTTTGTCCACTTTACGCCGCTCCTCCAGCCAAATGTTATAGGAAGGTGCACCAGGTTCATTCGAACAGTATCGTTCCCCTTTGTATTGTCCGTGGCCTTCCTTCATTGGCTGATTGCATTTGCGGCAGGTGTACTCTTTGCGCGGCTTCTTCTTTTTCCCAGATGTCGTAGGTTGTGTACCAATGATTGGTGCAATAGACTGGTGGTATGGCGACATGTTGGGCATTTGTAGGTGCGGAATTTGCATTGGTAGTTGGGAAAACGGATTGTAGAAATGTGGTGGAATGTATGGTTGGCAAATAGGACTTGGCGCAGGGCATGACATCGGCGCCATAAATGGCGGCTGTAATGTCGGCGGACTTTGCAGCACCTTTGGTTTAGATGGTCTTTTTCTATGTGTTTTTTTTGTGCTGGTGTTGTAGCAGTTGACGCTTCATCTGTTTCAATTACAAAGTCAGGTGTTGGGATGGCTCCATCTCGATTTAAGAATTTTAGCTTGGCCATATCGGAGCGATCTTCAGGATCTTTGTAATTAACCGCGTCAGTGTTGCCTTGTGAGTTGGATTGAGCAGTAGGAGGTGGAAGAGGATCTGTAGCTGTTGTCTTGCCGTCGGATAGGTGGACACCCTGAAGAAGAGTTAAAATTTCTTCCCTTCTTGTTTGATTTTTAAACCACAATCGCAAGGTGGTTTCGTTTATGGTGTACAATGTCAAACCAGTCTCCTCCAGCAAGGAACTGTTAAAAAGGCGAGCACGGATGTTGTTGTACTCGCCAATGATCCTCTTCCAGCGGGAATCGTATTTCCTACTGCCGTCAATTGTAGTTGTACGATGTGCCGTGATTTCGTTGCAAAGGTGGATGCACAGGGCTTCGACGATCCTGTTTTTTGATGGCGATAAAGCAGGAGAGGCGCCGGACAAAAAGCATCTTTTCATCGCCACGATTCCTACGTGACCTTCCCGTTTGCGTGAAGAAAACCGGCCTCTCGACTGCCTTTTTATCATGGTTTTATATACCAACGGTTTTTTGTCGTATGCCTCAAGATTGTCGTAAAGGGCTTTAACGTTTTTTGCATCTGTACCACTGACACTGATGCCATTTAGTGCCAGCAAAGCACGAGCCAGAACGTCAACTTTGTGCCAACCAGAAATCCCTCTTCCGTCTTCACTCTCAACCTCACTCTCACTTTCTGAATTTCCTCCATCTTCCACGTCGACTACATCCGAAATATCTGTTTCCAAAAAGTCTCGGTCCTCGACGCCGGAATCATATTCATCCTCCACGTTTTCCTCCACCCCGTCTTCCAAATTACGTTCGACGTAATCAACGGTGAAGTTGATATCCAGTTGTTGGAACAGGTACTCCATGCCAATGGCTTCCCCAGTGTATTGGTTCGGCGGACATTGGCTGTTTCCCACATTTCCATGAACGTCCAAATGAAGATCGTTGAATCTTGACACCAACTCTATGTCGAAGGACCTCAATGAATCTCTAGAAACACCCGCAACACCATCTTTTCGCATGGAATTCCATCGACATAGACCTTCCAGCAAGTATGCCTGAAAGTTTACTGCATTTGCGCTGGTACCAGGCACGAAATTTAATAAATGCCGATGAAAGCATTCCACCGATGTGCTGCCCCTCCAACATCTATAAATCGGTAAGGTCATTCCTCCTTTCCTAATTACTCCAACCTTGGTGTACAGCTGGCTGCCTGGTGGATCTTGGATGCAGATTAGATGTTTTTTTTGTTCATGCCAGATGTCCACTACGTCAGGTTTTAGTAGGGGTACACCGAGGGAGTCGGTTACGCCAGTGAAGGACAGAATTAAGTCCTCCAGCAGTTGCCTTGTCTCCACTGAACCTGTAACATGAAAAATGACTTGAGATTGCAGCATAACTGCCTGTGGGAGATATAAAATCCACCGTAACAAATGATATGACATATTTACCTCGTGTACGCCGACGACAATGCCTAGCCAATTCCTTTCTTCCCAGTGCTGTTAAGACGGCCTTCTCCGATGGTTCGCCTATGCCTTGTGCCTTTAGCTCCTGCTCCTTGGCCTTCAATAGATTTTCGTAATCTTGTTGGTCCCATTCGAACAGACAACCTGGTAATTAAAATTGTGTACAGGTAATTTTAAAGGAAAAAAGAAAATACAATGGCAGTGCCGCAACTAGTGAACATTTAGTTACCTGACAATTTTGCCATAAAAACTCCATACAATGGGTGGGATTCGGATGTGCATCCAAAGGAAATTCGACGCATAAAGTGCCAAATGTCAAGCTTAACTGTAAGGTTGGGCCAGGCAGAGAATAAAACGTTGAATTTTGACGGTCCATTATAGCAGCAGCAGTCGCGATCTGTATAGAGAATGATGGGAGGCGTAACGTTTGCTTTGGCGTACCGATCCACAATTCCATCTGCCATCTTCTTCAGAGACTCGTTGGACTCGGAAGACGTGACGACGCTCTGAAGAATTGCGCCGTATTCATTACCTACATTCGTGACCCAACTGGCCGATCCTTTTGCTTCGCCAGATAGCTTCTTAAGGATTTTTTTCGTTGAGTCTATCTTTAGGACGACGCCAAATACAGACGTGATGGCGGCCTTCACACTGTCCATTCTTGACCAGACATCACGAGCAAATGCAGCCAGAAACCACTTCGACTGTGGTAGCACGCGAAAAGAATCAGCGACAGTGTAGGAAGGTATTTGATTCTGATGGAAAGCCAACCTCTTTCGGTGTTTTTGGCAATCAAAGAGGTATTGTACATTTTTTCGTATCCACGACTCGCTGTGGAGTTCTACAAGAGTGTTGTGTAACGCTGTTGGACTATTACCCAACGTTCTTGACTTCAGCAGTGATATAACCTTGGAATCACAGGCGTATTTGTATGTTAAAAGGGCTGGGAATTTTACGCGTATCCCGTAGGGTAGCTGGTTTAAGATACGGTTGTCCCACGCCAAGACAGTGAATCCACAAGAGCATATAAGGTATTCAGTTGCTAAGTAGTAGTACTCAGTAACGTCCAGGACAAGGCGAATTTTGTTATAAATGCCGTTCGATTTTAAGCTTCTGTTGCAGGATTCTTTGCAGCACTTAAAATCGAATGTAAACATACGTCGTGGCATCCATAGGTATATCCTACGCAGGAAATACGACTCTGGTTTGGGTTTAGATGCAATTACAAAGTTAACGGCTGGTGGATAGTTCCAAAGCCTAACGGGAATTGCGAGCGTTCCAGTTCCGCAGAAGAGATGTTTAGCGACCCAATGGCGATCTGCAGGAGCCATATTTTGATTCCAATATCGAGGAAGTCTGTCAGTAACATCAGATGGAGGCTGCATACAATGAAAACGCATTTAAACACATTTAAAAGTGCTGCCAATGTCTCATAAAAGGAATAGAAATAACAAAAAAATTCTCATCTAACTTTATAGCGATGGTGTCACACAAACTTACCAACATAGTATCAGATGAAACATGTGAAGAATTGGGTGCTACTGCGATAGTTGTGCTACTTTTCAACGATTTAGACAAACCCTACATGGTTATGGAATAGAAATTAGATTTAAGGAATGTATGGATTAAAATATATCATAGCTATCTCATATGAAACATGCATATAAAAAGTGCACGCGTATGGATTGAAATGATATGCTATACATCTTCTTAAAGTGTATGGATTATTCTAGTTATTAGTTACTTGCTATAAAAAATCATCATGTACGTTTACGTCTTAAAATCTAGATTTAATACCTCAGATACTTGTGAAAGTGTTGCACAAACTTTGGTAGAAGTCGGCATGCTTAATGAAGTTGAGCATTCCTTTGATTCAGAGGTTGGTTGACACAAAGGAACTGATGGTGAATCCTAAGTACAAACTTTATGTTTAAAACATTCAGTAATTTATTTTTTAAATTTAAATGTTGAAAAATTAAAACCATTATATACAAGCTATATACATTTCTTTAAGTCATAAGGTAATGTAATTTTATTTATAAATGTTACAAACTTCTAACAAAAAGGTTTAATATGTGCTTAATATACGTGTTTAACTATTTATCCTTATATATATTAAAATTTAGTTGCTACCTCTGTTACAGTTGAAATTGTTGTCCCAATTGTAGTTGTACAAGGGCCAACATTAGAAATTGATGTGCTTAACGAAGACTTCTTTGGTTTAAACGTTGGACAATAAGAATAACTTGATGTTGAATCCTAAGTATAAACTTAAAGGATTAAGAACATTATCAACAAAAATCAGAAGACCAAGACAACAACAATTAGATTTCAAGGTTAATTATGGCCTGCATGGGTCTCGAACCCACAACCTCTCACTGAAAATAAGTGATTGCTCTTCCAATTGAGCTAACAGTCCTATAACATGAACCTTTATGCTGTTGTCATAATAAACTTTAAATTTTAAGTTAATATATTATAAATGATAATTTAGGAACTTACCCTGAACTTCTCAGGAGATATTTGTTTTGCGTAATTGAATCGTTTCCGAACAACCACAGAGGAAGAAGATACAGCAGATGCCGATGTTGTGAGAACGGATGTTGACACATTCTCTTTAGCACTTGACGATGTGGAAGTCAACTAGCAGAAAACAAAACAATAAACAATTGGTATTTAAAATGTCAAATTATTAATTATATATAATGTCAATCCATACACAAACGCGTTTAGTTAAACATACACATAAATCCCTTGACACATCAGTTTATACATTATTAATGCATTAATTAATTTATTAATGCATTACAAGTTGCCCTTCTTGTTTTGCAAAATTAGTATGAGTGTGTTATGAAAATAAACACACGCATACGTATACATATACAGATAAAATTCACAGGAAATGCGTTATTCAAGTTAAATTTAAAACGTTATTCACACAAAGTCCTTACTTGTTTCTGAATGGTGTGAAATCCCCAACTACAGTTAATGAAATTCCCAAACAGATCAACGTCTAACATACACTTGTGTCTGGGGCATTGTTTTATCACAGCAATCTTCTTTGCCCAAAGAGAATTTGGTGGTGGTTGCTGTCCCCGACCAAACGTATATTCTCCATTTGCAAACAAGGACAATCTCCTGTCCCAGGTTTTTTTGTCCAAGCCAGTTTTAGGCATTTTAACGTAATAAATGACAACAGAAATCCTCTTATATATAGCTACTTATGCGGTATATTGGTGTAAAAAACAACAATAATAACCAATACTGCCTAGCTAAAGTACAAAATATACAACATATATATAACACAGGGAGTATAGTATTAGCACAAACTGAAAGTTTAGCTTTATATTCATCATCAAAAGACAAGCTGAGCAAACGTTTCCTATTAGGGAGCTCATAGACGAACTTATAAGTTTCTCGCAGTCAAAGCACATAATCTTAATTCAAAAGAGAAAAACTAAAGGCTACCTAACCTTTCCAAAAAAGCAGAGAGCAAATACAAATCACTTTTCCTACACAACTAAAACATAGTGCCAGGTAGCTAGCTAAGCTAGCCACACAAACACAAACACAGAGACATAAGTTCCCCAAGGACAGTATTAAATCAAACTTTCAAGCAGCCCTTAGTGACTATCAAAGGCATAAGAAGAACTACTAATGTGTAGACCATTATATAGACACATATTTCCAGATAAAAACCAAGAAAAAGCTAACAAATCGACATAATTTTGCACTGCTCCAACCGTTACATCTCTTCGCTTTTGAACGGCCATTTTGTTTTCTTCGAATTTAGAACGAACCAATGAGAAAAGCGCATTCCAAATTTCCAATTTGACACAATAGAATTCCAAATTTTGAACAAAAGAATTTCCAATTCTATTCAAAAAAATTGGAATTTCTATTCATACGCTATGAAAGGACCTATTCATGAAATTGGAAAAAATTGGAATACGTAACAAAAGAAAAACAATGGGCCTTTTGTTATTTCCAAATGTATGAATCCCCAGACTAACGCACGCCAAACTAGTCAGAGGAAGGGGCATAAAAGACTGGAGAAAAGGGGGAAAAGAGGGGGGAAAGAAAAAGGAAAAAGAAAAGGCGTGGTGGGGTTTTATTAAGGGCATATGTTACCCGTTTTGCATAACAAATTACATAAACTTATTTCGATCCTTTTTTGTCCACTTTACGCCGCTCCTCCAGCCAAATGTTATAGGAAGGTGCACCAGGTTCATTCGAACAGTATCGTTCCCCTTTGTATTGTCCGTGGCCTTCCTTCATTGGCTGATTGCATTTGCGGCAGGTGTACTCTTTGCGCGGCTTCTTCTTTTTCCCAGATGTCGTAGGTTGTGTACCAATGATTGGTGCAATAGACTGGTGGTATGGCGACATGTTGGGCATTTGTAGGTGCGGAATTTGCATTGGTAGTTGGGAAAACGGATTGTAGAAATGTGGTGGAATGTATGGTTGGCAAATAGGACTTGGCGCAGGGCATGACATCGGCGCCATAAATGGCGGCTGTAATGTCGGCGGACTTTGCAGCACCTTTGGTTTAGATGGTCTTTTTCTATGTGTTTTTTTTGTGCTGGTGTTGTAGCAGTTGACGCTTCATCTGTTTCAATTACAAAGTCAGGTGTTGGGATGGCTCCATCTCGATTTAAGAATTTTAGCTTGGCCATATCGGAGCGATCTTCAGGATCTTTGTAATTAACCGCGTCAGTGTTGCCTTGTGAGTTGGATTGAGCAGTAGGAGGTGGAAGAGGATCTGTAGCTGTTGTCTTGCCGTCGGATAGGTGGACACCCTGAAGAAGAGTTAAAATTTCTTCCCTTCTTGTTTGATTTTTAAACCACAATCGCAAGGTGGTTTCGTTTATGGTGTACAATGTCAAACCAGTCTCCTCCAGCAAGGAACTGTTAAAAAGGCGAGCACGGATGTTGTTGTACTCGCCAATGATCCTCTTCCAGCGGGAATCGTATTTCCTACTGCCGTCAATTGTAGTTGTACGATGTGCCGTGATTTCGTTGCAAAGGTGGATGCACAGGGCTTCGACGATCCTGTTTTTTGATGGCGATAAAGCAGGAGAGGCGCCGGACAAAAAGCATCTTTTCATCGCCACGATTCCTACGTGACCTTCCCGTTTGCGTGAAGAAAACCGGCCTCTCGACTGCCTTTTTATCATGGTTTTATATACCAACGGTTTTTTGTCGTATGCCTCAAGATTGTCGTAAAGGGCTTTAACGTTTTTTGCATCTGTACCACTGACACTGATGCCATTTAGTGCCAGCAAAGCACGAGCCAGAACGTCAACTTTGTGCCAACCAGAAATCCCTCTTCCGTCTTCACTCTCAACCTCACTCTCACTTTCTGAATTTCCTCCATCTTCCACGTCGACTACATCCGAAATATCTGTTTCCAAAAAGTCTCGGTCCTCGACGCCGGAATCATATTCATCCTCCACGTTTTCCTCCACCCCGTCTTCCAAATTACGTTCGACGTAATCAACGGTGAAGTTGATATCCAGTTGTTGGAACAGGTACTCCATGCCAATGGCTTCCCCAGTGTATTGGTTCGGCGGACATTGGCTGTTTCCCACATTTCCATGAACGTCCAAATGAAGATCGTTGAATCTTGACACCAACTCTATGTCGAAGGACCTCAATGAATCTCTAGAAACACCCGCAACACCATCTTTTCGCATGGAATTCCATCGACATAGACCTTCCAGCAAGTATGCCTGAAAGTTTACTGCATTTGCGCTGGTACCAGGCACGAAATTTAATAAATGCCGATGAAAGCATTCCACCGATGTGCTGCCCCTCCAACATCTATAAATCGGTAAGGTCATTCCTCCTTTCCTAATTACTCCAACCTTGGTGTACAGCTGGCTGCCTGGTGGATCTTGGATGCAGATTAGATGTTTTTTTTGTTCATGCCAGATGTCCACTACGTCAGGTTTTAGTAGGGGTACACCGAGGGAGTCGGTTACGCCAGTGAAGGACAGAATTAAGTCCTCCAGCAGTTGCCTTGTCTCCACTGAACCTGTAACATGAAAAATGACTTGAGATTGCAGCATAACTGCCTGTGGGAGATATAAAATCCACCGTAACAAATGATATGACATATTTACCTCGTGTACGCCGACGACAATGCCTAGCCAATTCCTTTCTTCCCAGTGCTGTTAAGACGGCCTTCTCCGATGGTTCGCCTATGCCTTGTGCCTTTAGCTCCTGCTCCTTGGCCTTCAATAGATTTTCGTAATCTTGTTGGTCCCATTCGAACAGACAACCTGGTAATTAAAATTGTGTACAGGTAATTTTAAAGGAAAAAAGAAAATACAATGGCAGTGCCGCAACTAGTGAACATTTAGTTACCTGACAATTTTGCCATAAAAACTCCATACAATGGGTGGGATTCGGATGTGCATCCAAAGGAAATTCGACGCATAAAGTGCCAAATGTCAAGCTTAACTGTAAGGTTGGGCCAGGCAGAGAATAAAACGTTGAATTTTGACGGTCCATTATAGCAGCAGCAGTCGCGATCTGTATAGAGAATGATGGGAGGCGTAACGTTTGCTTTGGCGTACCGATCCACAATTCCATCTGCCATCTTCTTCAGAGACTCGTTGGACTCGGAAGACGTGACGACGCTCTGAAGAATTGCGCCGTATTCATTACCTACATTCGTGACCCAACTGGCCGATCCTTTTGCTTCGCCAGATAGCTTCTTAAGGATTTTTTTCGTTGAGTCTATCTTTAGGACGACGCCAAATACAGACGTGATGGCGGCCTTCACACTGTCCATTCTTGACCAGACATCACGAGCAAATGCAGCCAGAAACCACTTCGACTGTGGTAGCACGCGAAAAGAATCAGCGACAGTGTAGGAAGGTATTTGATTCTGATGGAAAGCCAACCTCTTTCGGTGTTTTTGGCAATCAAAGAGGTATTGTACATTTTTTCGTATCCACGACTCGCTGTGGAGTTCTACAAGAGTGTTGTGTAACGCTGTTGGACTATTACCCAACGTTCTTGACTTCAGCAGTGATATAACCTTGGAATCACAGGCGTATTTGTATGTTAAAAGGGCTGGGAATTTTACGCGTATCCCGTAGGGTAGCTGGTTTAAGATACGGTTGTCCCACGCCAAGACAGTGAATCCACAAGAGCATATAAGGTATTCAGTTGCTAAGTAGTAGTACTCAGTAACGTCCAGGACAAGGCGAATTTTGTTATAAATGCCGTTCGATTTTAAGCTTCTGTTGCAGGATTCTTTGCAGCACTTAAAATCGAATGTAAACATACGTCGTGGCATCCATAGGTATATCCTACGCAGGAAATACGACTCTGGTTTGGGTTTAGATGCAATTACAAAGTTAACGGCTGGTGGATAGTTCCAAAGCCTAACGGGAATTGCGAGCGTTCCAGTTCCGCAGAAGAGATGTTTAGCGACCCAATGGCGATCTGCAGGAGCCATATTTTGATTCCAATATCGAGGAAGTCTGTCAGTAACATCAGATGGAGGCTGCATACAATGAAAACGCATTTAAACACATTTAAAAGTGCTGCCAATGTCTCATAAAAGGAATAGAAATAACAAAAAAATTCTCATCTAACTTTATAGCGATGGTGTCACACAAACTTACCAACATAGTATCAGATGAAACATGTGAAGAATTGGGTGCTACTGCGATAGTTGTGCTACTTTTCAACGATTTAGACAAACCCTACATGGTTATGGAATAGAAATTAGATTTAAGGAATGTATGGATTAAAATATATCATAGCTATCTCATATGAAACATGCATATAAAAAGTGCACGCGTATGGATTGAAATGATATGCTATACATCTTCTTAAAGTGTATGGATTATTCTAGTTATTAGTTACTTGCTATAAAAAATCATCATGTACGTTTACGTCTTAAAATCTAGATTTAATACCTCAGATACTTGTGAAAGTGTTGCACAAACTTTGGTAGAAGTCGGCATGCTTAATGAAGTTGAGCATTCCTTTGATTCAGAGGTTGGTTGACACAAAGGAACTGATGGTGAATCCTAAGTACAAACTTTATGTTTAAAACATTCAGTAATTTATTTTTTAAATTTAAATGTTGAAAAATTAAAACCATTATATACAAGCTATATACATTTCTTTAAGTCATAAGGTAATGTAATTTTATTTATAAATGTTACAAACTTCTAACAAAAAGGTTTAATATGTGCTTAATATACGTGTTTAACTATTTATCCTTATATATATTAAAATTTAGTTGCTACCTCTGTTACAGTTGAAATTGTTGTCCCAATTGTAGTTGTACAAGGGCCAACATTAGAAATTGATGTGCTTAACGAAGACTTCTTTGGTTTAAACGTTGGACAATAAGAATAACTTGATGTTGAATCCTAAGTATAAACTTAAAGGATTAAGAACATTATCAACAAAAATCAGAAGACCAAGACAACAACAATTAGATTTCAAGGTTAATTATGGCCTGCATGGGTCTCGAACCCACAACCTCTCACTGAAAATAAGTGATTGCTCTTCCAATTGAGCTAACAGTCCTATAACATGAACCTTTATGCTGTTGTCATAATAAACTTTAAATTTTAAGTTAATATATTATAAATGATAATTTAGGAACTTACCCTGAACTTCTCAGGAGATATTTGTTTTGCGTAATTGAATCGTTTCCGAACAACCACAGAGGAAGAAGATACAGCAGATGCCGATGTTGTGAGAACGGATGTTGACACATTCTCTTTAGCACTTGACGATGTGGAAGTCAACTAGCAGAAAACAAAACAATAAACAATTGGTATTTAAAATGTCAAATTATTAATTATATATAATGTCAATCCATACACAAACGCGTTTAGTTAAACATACACATAAATCCCTTGACACATCAGTTTATACATTATTAATGCATTAATTAATTTATTAATGCATTACAAGTTGCCCTTCTTGTTTTGCAAAATTAGTATGAGTGTGTTATGAAAATAAACACACGCATACGTATACATATACAGATAAAATTCACAGGAAATGCGTTATTCAAGTTAAATTTAAAACGTTATTCACACAAAGTCCTTACTTGTTTCTGAATGGTGTGAAATCCCCAACTACAGTTAATGAAATTCCCAAACAGATCAACGTCTAACATACACTTGTGTCTGGGGCATTGTTTTATCACAGCAATCTTCTTTGCCCAAAGAGAATTTGGTGGTGGTTGCTGTCCCCGACCAAACGTATATTCTCCATTTGCAAACAAGGACAATCTCCTGTCCCAGGTTTTTTTGTCCAAGCCAGTTTTAGGCATTTTAACGTAATAAATGACAACAGAAATCCTCTTATATATAGCTACTTATGCGGTATATTGGTGTAAAAAACAACAATAATAACCAATACTGCCTAGCTAAAGTACAAAATATACAACATATATATAACACAGGGAGTATAGTATTAGCACAAACTGAAAGTTTAGCTTTATATTCATCATCAAAAGACAAGCTGAGCAAACGTTTCCTATTAGGGAGCTCATAGACGAACTTATAAGTTTCTCGCAGTCAAAGCACATAATCTTAATTCAAAAGAGAAAAACTAAAGGCTACCTAACCTTTCCAAAAAAGCAGAGAGCAAATACAAATCACTTTTCCTACACAACTAAAACATAGTGCCAGGTAGCTAGCTAAGCTAGCCACACAAACACAAACACAGAGACATAAGTTCCCCAAGGACAGTATTAAATCAAACTTTCAAGCAGCCCTTAGTGACTATCAAAGGCATAAGAAGAACTACTAATGTGTAGACCATTATATAGACACATATTTCCAGATAAAAACCAAGAAAAAGCTAACAAATCGACATAATTTTGCACTGCTCCAACCGTTACATCTCTTCGCTTTTGAACGGCCATTTTGTTTTCTTCGAATTTAGAACGAACCAATGAGAAAAGCGCATTCCAAATTTCCAATTTGACACAATAGAATTCCAAATTTTGAACAAAAGAATTTCCAATTCTATTCAAAAAAATTGGAATTTCTATTCATACGCTATGAAAGGACCTATTCATGAAATTGGAAAAAATTGGAATACGTAACAAAAGAAAAACAATGGGCCTTTTGTTATTTCCAAATGTATGAATCCCCAGACTAACGCACGCCAAACTAGTCAGAGGAAGGGGCATAAAAGACTGGAGAAAAGGGGGAAAAGAGGGGGGAAAGAAAAAGGAAAAAGAAAAGGCGTGGTGGGGTTTTATTAAGGGCATATGTTACCCGTTTTGCATAACAAATTACATAAACTTATTTCGATCCTTTTTTGTCCACTTTACGCCGCTCCTCCAGCCAAATGTTATAGGAAGGTGCACCAGGTTCATTCGAACAGTATCGTTCCCCTTTGTATTGTCCGTGGCCTTCCTTCATTGGCTGATTGCATTTGCGGCAGGTGTACTCTTTGCGCGGCTTCTTCTTTTTCCCAGATGTCGTAGGTTGTGTACCAATGATTGGTGTA